>JAIUJO010000198.1:364524-569524 GCA_023846275.1 Vanilla planifolia | reverse complement strand
TACAACACTATCCTGTCAACCGAGCTGGATCACCCAACACATCTAGTCCAGCTTACGCTAAATTACGAAGGCAGCCAACAACTGGCCTAGCAAGACTTAGACAAGGAACCTCAAAGATTTGACCTTGACATCCTTAAAATAAGAAGACATCAAGCTCACCTTCAACACCAGGAATGCAAAAGAACTCAGAAGTATGTAGATTCCACAAATCAAGAGGAGATTTTATCAGCGTGGAGACCTTGTGCTGGTTAAATATGAGGTGTCAACGAGAGGGTCTCGACAAGCTTGCTTCCAATTGAGAAGGACACTACATCATCAAAGAATTGGTAGGACCAAACTCCTATCAGACACGAATTAAAGAAGGAGATCTCATTCCAAAGATGTTTCTGAAAAGGTGGAGATGATTTTTAAGCATATTCTCTTGAAGCTGTATCAAAAAATATGTGCAATATCTTTCTTCTTTGAGAATACTAACTTCTGAATGCTCCCACTTTTAAGACTCTTGCTTCAAGCTCAGATACAATTAGGTGAGCTATCCCACACCTTCCTTGAGGAGAATCGAAGCAGAAGAATTAAGATCTTCTCAAGTAGCTACTCTCGAAGTAAGAAAATATGATATTTTTTAACCTGTTCCTGAACCTTTATTCCATAGGAAGTCATACATGAGAGGCATCGAATCGCCGAGTAGATATGTTCAACCCCTTGAGAGACAACATGGAAAGGCTCCAAGGATCAAGCATGATGCCTTTGTCCTCGGGTATGCTTGTCCAGCTACTTGAGTGGCACCCAGGGTCATGGCCCCTTCTAGGGATCTTTGATCCAATAATTCCCTACTCGCTTGGATCAATGCAAAACCTTCATAAACTGAAGGAGAGTGAGTAAGGGAACTGAGTGAATGTTTCGACAAGTCTTTCTGATGTGTGCTTGTAGTGTTTACTACTGAGTTTCAAGGCTATGAGGAAAGAAGGAAGCGATAGAAGGTTTCAAGTGTGGAGAGAAAGAAAGAGTAGCTATTTGATTTGAGAACAAAAGTACTAATATTGTGACATAGGCATAGTCTTGACAACTGAATGGCATCTTGGTTCTAGTGAAGATTCTACCCTTCACTATGATGGAGATGTAGTTTTCGATATATAGTTGGCTTCAATCATTGCATTTTGTCTCTTGGGCTTTCATTTTGTATTGGTAGTGATGAAATGCTTAATATGGGCCTCTCAACTTAGACTTCTTAGGTGTGGGTCAAGATTGAGAAATTGGAGTTATTTGTGTTGAGCTTAGACGCACCAGGCCTGACACTAAATTCCTTCTTTATCGAAGAGTATGTGCTGGTAATCTCGAAAAGTACCTTGAAAAGAAGCTCTCAAATAGGGTTGAGAAGTGGGGCCCCCTTTATGGAATATTTGGAAAGAAAAAAGCCATCTTTCTAGTTGTGGATGGTTAATCACTACAAGGCCCTTCTTTCTTTCTTTTCCTTCCATAGTTAGGACTTAAAGATGAATATTTTGATGCTAAGTAGCACAACCTCACTCACGAAATGCTCACTCTAATTTTAAAGCCTGGTGGTGAATAATTGCTGACAAGACTAGTACAACTTCATCATGGCTAAGGCCCAAACTACTGGAGCTTCCCTAATGCCAGTATCAAACCTTCACCCCAGAAAGATGACAAGTCCAGCAGGAATTCTACCATAGCAAAAGATGTTAACCACTAGCAAGAAGAAGTTGCATTAGTGACAAAAATATTGAAGTCTTCTAAAAACAACTAAAGAAAGGTGCTCGCTTAATGAAGCAAAGAATTGTGAATTCCTCATTTTTTAGTTGTTAATAGGTAATCCATGAAGACATTTTTTATGAGTTTTTCTTGTTAGAATTTTCAATGGGTCACAATTTATGGTATGCACATCTATATATGTATGTATGGCTGAGTCTTGGTAGCAAAGATGGAGGGATTATAGCTTGATTTGTTACATTTTGAGCTGGTGGGCTTGGTAGCACTATTTCTATGGGAGGTGATTGGCAATGTTGCTATACAGCCATGTAATTGGAGAGTCATGGAGGTTTGGGATTCACATAGATTTATGTTAGTTCATTTCTCGAAAACAATGTGAGTGGCGATGTACTGATGTAGAGATGAATCCAAGTGCTATAGAATGCTTAGTTTTAGTTGGGCATTTATCGAAGTGGGATGTAACCACATAAAAGGTAGTACCCTAGAGTAGGGCTCATATGGATATGATGATGAGAAGTTTCCATAGGGAGTGAAAGGATTAGAGAGATATTATAGAATCAGTTCCCAAGAGGGGCCCCTTATTTGATTCCATAGAAGTTCCCCCAAGGGGGCTCTGTTAATAGATAAGTGCCTTTTGCTTTTATTTGCCTTGAGGGAGACATTTTGACCAACTACAAGTAGTCAGAGTTCGGTCTTTAAGCACTAAATTCTAAGAAAACTTTCATCAAATAAAGCCATGGATGGAGAGAGTGAGAATCCTTATATCCTTTTTCACAAGGATTTTTGGATTTTTTATAAAGATGGCAATGAAATTATACCAACTGGTTACCAAAAAAGAGAGAGTGGCTAGTGCTTCCGACCCACAGAGAACACTCGCCAAGGAGAGAGTGACATAATAGATAAGAAAAGGGAAACTTGATCATAGAAGCTCAGCTCACTCAAATAGGGGAGTTCCACAATAAAAATAGGAAGACCAGTCATACAAGGATGAAGAGAAAAGTCACAGTAGACGAGAGAGGTGGGTTCAACACTCGTCATCTCATTTAGAAAATGATCGAATGAAGGATGAATTGGGGAATCAATCTTGATTTATAAAATCAAAATGAAAATAAAGATCCTTAGAAGGGGTCCCTCGTTTTCCCCTTTGATATGCTATGTGAACAGGTTTATCAGGTATGGCTTCATCAGGATCCACTATGACTAGCAATCACTATTCAAACTCTCTCTTATACTAGAGCCTTCTATGAAAATATTGGATTGGATTTGAGATCACTAATCACAATAGTCTCAATATGGAGGATTCCACTTTCTTATTTGATAGTAGGAGAGAACACCATCATATGGATTCCAATAAACAATTCAAACCTCATGGTTATTTAAGTTGGAAGGCCACATTTATACAGGCACAACTCCATAAAGGTTGACTTATAACCATGATCTTTAGTCCTTTAGTTCTAATAACTAGGTAGGGAGACTTTGGAATAAGCTAAGAACATCGAGAGGCCTCACAATTCAATTAAGGCAAATGAAGTCCTAAGGGATGCAAGGAGAGCCTTCGTACAACTATGTTGATTTGAGTTCTGACAATTAAAAAGATTAACAAGTTACCTTTTCTAATACATACTAAGCCCAAGGTCTCAGGAAAGGATAGAGTGGGAACCTTGTCATGAATGTGACATGGTAGAGGGATTGAAGGTGAAGATAATCTACCTTAGAACTAAGAAAGTCTAGGGATGATTGAAGAAAAGTTCATAGGATATCCATTCCACCTTAGTCAAATAGATTAGGCTAAACACTAAGCAAATCAAAGGGGATCCATTGGTGTTAGATTCCATATAGATTATAGGATTAATGAAAAGAAAAGATCAAGAAATTCTAAATTCATAGTAAGCTAAGATATATGATGAGCTAGTTAGAGCCTCATAAGAAAGGGTATTTGTAAGAAAAGATAGGAGGTGATTTAGAGATCATAAACATACTTCATTGACCTATTATACTCTTCAAATCTTAAAAAGATATTTCAAAAATTGATTGCATATTATCAGAGTTTGATAAGGTGATAGGGTAGTACAGTGTACAGGTGAAGAGTGACTATACAGGCACTAGCTATATCACTTGCTTTTCTAAAGGTTCTAATCATTAAAATAAGAAAGAAAGTGAGTATTTAGGGCAACATGACTTACAAAATCATAGGCTATTTCTCAGTTTAGATTCAGAACTATCACGCAATGATAAACACTAGTGATTGGGTCACTATCGCGTCAATGGGGTGACTTTCTTGCCTCACGTTTGATCCCTAAAGGGGGTCCCCCCTCCCTGATCCTTGAGAAGGAATTAAAGAAGTATCAATGGATGGAATTGAGCTCGAACTTGCTCTCAGATAAGGGAGTTCTTTGAGACCTATATGAAGCCCCATCAATCACAAATCCTAACCAAGAGTCCTTTTCCTTTATCCCACCCAATTTCTATCTTTTTGAGGTGTTTGTGTTTGAATTCTTTATTCTTGATTTCCTTATGGAAATTGGTTTCCTTCTTTGTTATAGTGAGGTTCTATTCCATATGCTAGGTTTATACGATCAAATGTAGTCCCTTGGGTGAGTTACCAATCCATCTGAGCCAACAATTTCCTTAGGAGGGGCCATGATTTGAGATATTTCAATTCACAAAAGTAGAGGCCATCTATAAAGATAAAAGAATAGATAGCTTCCTTGCCTTGTGCCATATTCTCAAGGGCTTGCGCACCTTAGCCAAGCTTTTGATAGGTCCTTATTGTTCTTTGTTAGGCTTTGGTATATGTAAAAGCAAGCTCATTCCAATTTGGCACAATTTTATCTCTTATACCAATGGTATCATATGTGCCCTGATTCTTGCTCAGGTGTGGCATTACCCCTACCCTATTACCTGAAGGGAATCAACGTGACATAGGTATATGGCTATTATATTTAGCATAGCTCCCCTATTGTCTTGACCCCAGTATCGTTGTTAGTACTCCCCTAAAATTGAATGGAATAGTGATTGAGTGAAAGGGATAAGTAGCGGTATATTGATACCAATTGATATTCTCAATACATATTGGCAATTTTCATTCTGTTTGAACCATAGCTTTCTAGAGACTGCATTGCCACGGTGTAGAAGATGTGTGAGTTCTTGAGAATTGATTCACTATGAGCATTCAACTTACACTCCCACTGTGACACTGGTTGGAAATTTTGATTTGTCGACACAACACAAAGTTCTTTCCAACCAAGCTTGGTCATGATTTTCTCTACACGTTCTTCCACCTGGTTCTTTCCATTATTTCCCAGCACCACCTTCATCAGTTTAAGAGACGAAAAAAATGTCGTAGTGTATTTGAGGTTATCAAATCCAATAAAAAGATGTGTTGGAGTAAGCACTTTTTTTAAAAAAAAAGCCTACTACATTAAGAAGTTCCCCTAATTAGGCCCTCCTATGTACAAAAATCTTCCACAGTTTTGGAGTGCCCACTTCCATTGTCACATATAAAGCCATGATATTTAAATCAAAAGAGCTCCATAATGTTTGCCGGTCCCTCGGACACCATCTTAGATATACATCAGTGGGACACCCACAAAGTAATGTCGAGTTGACCAACAAGAATATCCTTCAGATGCTTAAACCCCATCTTGACAAGAAGAAAGGGAAGTCAGACGATGAACTCCAACCCATCC
Source organism: Vanilla planifolia (assembly GCA_023846275.1). Taxonomy (NCBI): domain Eukaryota; kingdom Viridiplantae; phylum Streptophyta; class Magnoliopsida; order Asparagales; family Orchidaceae; genus Vanilla; species Vanilla planifolia. The sequence goes on along the minus strand of JAIUJO010000198.1, from coordinate 564,107 downwards.
TTTCGGCATGTCAAACTACACCATTGACATACACTGAAGAGATCCCTTTCACTTTCACATACAGCTACGAGACCGTCCTGTTAATTGAGCTAGATCACCCAACACATCTGGTCCAGCTTGCCCTAAATCGTGAAGGGAGCCCACAACTGGCCTAGCAGGACTTGGACGAGGAAGCTTAAAGATTTGCACTTGACATCATCAAAACAAGAAGACCTCAAGCCCACCTCCAGCATAAGGAATGCAAAAGACATCAGAAGTATGTAGATTCCACAAATCAAGAGGAGGTTTTATCAGCCTAGAGAACTCGTGCAGGGTAAATGTGAGGTGTCAAAAAGAGGTGTCTCGACAAGCTTGCTTCCAATTGTAAAGGACCCTACATCGTGAAAGAATTGGTGGGCCCAAACTCCTATCAGATACAAATTGAAGAAGGCGATCTCATTCCTAGGATGTTTCTAAAAAAGTGGAGACGATTTTTAAGCATATTCTGTTTAAGCTGTATCAAAACAATTGTGCAATATCCTTCTTCTATGGGAATCATAACTTCTGAATGCTTCTACTTTGAATACTCTTGCTTCACTCTCAGATACAATTAGATGAGCTATCCCGCACCTTCCATAGGGTGAAGCAAAGTAGAAGATTTAAGATCTTTTCAAGTAGCTACACCTCTCGAGGTTAGAAAAAGATGATATTATCTAACCTGTTCCTGAACCTATGTTTCGCATGAAGTCATACACGAGAGGCATCGAATCACCGAGTATGGCCTGATCAACCCCTTGAGAGACAACATGGAAAGGCTCCAAGGATCAAGCATGATGCCTTTGTCCTCCAGTACACTTGGCCAGCTGCTTGAGTGGCACCTAGGGTCATGGTCCTTTCTAGGGATCTTTGATCCAATAATTCTCTACTCACTTGGTTCAAAGCCAAACCTTAATAAACTGAAGGAGAGTGAGTGAGAGAAATGAGTGAATGTTTCAAGAAGTCTTTCTGAGGTGTGCTTGCAGTGTTTACTACTGAGTTTCCTGGCTTTGAGGAAAGCAGGAAGCACTTGAAGGTTTCAAGTATGGAGAGAAAGAAAGAGTAGCTATTTAATTTGAGAACACAAGGACTAATATCATGACTTAAGCATAGCCTTGACAGCTCAATGGATATCTTGGGTCTAGTAAAGACTCTACCCTTCACTAGGACAGAGATATTGTTTTCGATATGTGGTTGGCTTTCATTCTGTTTGATCCGTAGCTTTCTAGAGACTATATTCCTACTACATGAAGTCATGAAACACCTAATATTTGACTTTTTCTAGTTATGCACCTACTCCCTATGCACTTTAGTCAATAAGTGACAACATGATCAATCAAATGAAGAATAAGGTAGAATAGTACTTCCCAGTCAATAAAAATCCTCAAAGGGGGCCTCAGCCCTAGGGGAAAGGAAAGTGGAAATAGTGGCCAAGAAGGATAATAGCCTAATGGTTGTTCAGTAACAAAGCATACTTGACTTGACTATGCTTTCTTTTCATAAAAGGCATAGTCAATATATGAAAAGCTAATGAGAAATTCACCATAGTAGAAGAATATCTTCTTCCAAACAAATGTTGAAAAAAATTGAAAGAAATAGTAACCACCAATGATTGGTTGTAGCCTTTGTGAAATAACTATAACATTGAATGCTATCAACTAAGTCAGAAAGTGATTTAATTTTTTTTAATCAATTCAATTCATAGTTCTATTCTAGTCATGAATTTTATAATTGAAGCTTATCACTGATGAATAGGAAAAAAAGATGCTGGTTCACATAGTGATCTATGGTAAATATATGCCTTTGGCCTCTACCCTAAATAGTTTGACCTAACCTCCCTCTTATAGGATGGGAACCCACATCCTCACAATGAGGGAGCATAGGACCATGAAATAGTCCTTTAAAACCTCTCAAGACACCATTGTGTGATGTACTTCTTGTGAGGATCAAAGACATACCTAATCGTATGACCTTAAGATGATTGCTCACCATAAGCTTCAGAAGTTCCCTAAAGGGGCGACCCATCCAATATCCAATCCTGATTAGAGGCTAACTTGTTAGGCATAAAGTTAAAGCATGTTTTACTTCATGGCAAAAACTTTATGATTACAAAACAAAGAGTCTAAACATCTAAGTTGGTAAGGTTTTCCAAGTTGATTTCCATGTCATCCCCAAACTCTCATAAGCCCTTACATATCAAATGTTGATGGCACTTGATCAATTTCAACAATATCTTGGGCACTCACAAAACTAATGTTGGATGGTTGTATCACTTTAAAGCATATTATATCATAAAGAATCAAAATATGACTAAGAACAGTACCATCACATTCACTTGAGATGTCGAGACCCATGGGTAGAGAACACCACGTAATCTATGTCCCCCACAAATACAAATCAGAATTTGGCAAAATTCTTAAGAGGGGCCCTCATTGCCTAGTCATGCTCCCTTAGAGAACATCAATTGTGGTCTCCCAAGGAGGGTGTCTCCTTCCCAGCTCATCTCATTTTGGCCAACAAAAACCTTGTTTATATTAGCCTTCATAAATGATGTGTGCTAATAGAAGAATCCAGATGGATCATCCAATATATCAATAGCTTTTTTAGCTGTTAGAAAAGTTTGAGTGGAGTAGCCCTTTTTTGTAAAGGAAGAAACATACGATCAGTGACCTAGTGATGAACCGTCAAGTTTTCAAAAATCCCATCGAGAAAGTGGCATGTGTTGGAATATCGTCTATGAAGGAAAAGGAATCTCACTCCTAACCTGCTTTTTGGTTATTCCCATTGATTTTCAACATCTTAGAACATGAAATTTTTGATTTTCCTTGCTTAGGTGTGCTGCTATTAATTAGTGCCCTATTTAGCCTGTACTAAGGCAAAGGACTACTTCGTAATCTTCCCTAGAGACCATTGAAAATTGGAATTATCTAGCTATGAAAAGCAAAAAATGGTCAATTCCAAGTGATAATCAGGCATAGACTTCATCAAGTGAGCCCCTCTCCAGGGAATTGATTCTGTGTCAAAGAAAAAGAGAGCATTCTCAGCATCCACCGAGGGTTGGGGAACTAGAAATGTCTGAGGAAGGTCAAGGCCAGGTATCAGAAACGTTCATTTCCCTTATGCATGTAGCCACTTGACTAATTTGAATAGTTTATATAGAATGGTTGGTTATATACTAAGTTCTTAAGAAGAGCCCCTATTCAAACCTTTTGGGATGTATTGCTCTCTAACTCACTATAGGTCAACCAAATCTACTAGATTAGAAACTCCATTTTGCATTACTATTGAGTTAGACTTGTCTACCTTAGGGATTCGTGGAATTAAAGTTTTTGAACTGTGTTGGGAGAAATCTACCAAAGCTAGGCTAATAGATAGACTCATTTCCCACTGTTAAGTGCTAATGGAGAGCAATAAACTCAAGAAGTTCCCAAAACAAAGTTCCCTTGAGGGTACTTTTTCAATAGTACTGCTTGGCCATGGTAGTGAGAGTCCTCTCACTACCATCCAGTAGACATCATCATTTTGCTAAGTTTTGCTACTATCAACAACGAAGCAAACAAACCAAATGAAATCATCAACCCACTATGGCTCTTGGCTCAAAAAATGTCATAGGTGTTGGAAAGATGAGAGCAATAGAGAACACCTAGATGATGATGCCTGTCTTGGGCTACAATAAGTAGATCAAGAGGTCGTTCCACCCATTATCCTAGAAGATGGGCAATATGTTCTTGTAAAATTTTGCTCCAATATTCTTCAATAGGGCCTAGCTCTCGAGTGATCCCAGTCTGTAGTAGAGAACAAGATAGCAGGAAAGCGTACCTTTGATCGCTTCTTCTCTCCAAAGCATAGAAGTTTTACGATAAATGTAGGTTAGTAGCTACTCAAGGAAACTCCAATTTGATCTGGCCCTTAATTAGGAGGCATCTACCTCATCCAGATTACAAGGAGAAGTTCACCATGATGGGGGTCAGGTACTTGAATTCTTTCTATTCCAAAAAGAAATGCATAAGAGACCATCATTTTTGTGTATGGCATGCCCCTTAGATTTACAAATTCATAAGGGGCTATTCGCTCAATTTAGTGCACTAAAAATTAAAAGACCTTGTTTTGTATGCCTTTTTCATTTTTGCTTGAGTAGTTTATTAGTAGTACAAAGCAGCTTTGCCCTGGGGAGCATAAGGTTATACCTGAGTCCAGTAAGCAAACAACAGCTCTCCTATCTTATGTAAGGTATTCCCCCATGACTCTCTGAACATCGAACTAAGTGACTTTGTGTAGCGTAATAAAATGAAGGCTATGCGCCAATGTTCTCTTATATATCAGCCTTAGCATCTTCGCTAACTTGCTAGCCTACTCAAAAAAAAAATAGACAAGGCTAGGCTAGCTCAGCTGCTGAGTTCGATTGTACTATAGTTGGTTTTCATCGCCTTTTCCTTTCTTTTGTTTTGGAAAACCCTTTCTCATTTCACATGTTTTTTTTCTTCAATTCATCAAGTAGGCAAACCATCAGCTCCTTACTAGCAATGACAAAGAAGAATAACTAGCGAAAAGATGGCTCATATTTTGTAGAAGATAGGCCAGCTATCAAAGTCATCTCAAAGGGGGCCTCTATGGGGGAACTTCTAAATCAGGAACCTCGACCATTGCTTCCTGTTAATCTAAGGTGTGAAGAGAAATATCTCTTTTTTTCTAACTTCCACTTCTCAATCCTAGCCTAAAAAAGTGACCGACCAATGCCCTCTGGATGAATGAAAGAAAGGGTTAATGAGCCCTAGCCTTGTTAGGCACACTATGTTGAGTAGATCATTTAGCACATACGGCCCAAATCTCCTTTTTACCAATTGGCCTATTTATCATAGGTGATCAAATGGTCACCCACTAGTTACTAGACAGTCCTATTATAATAATTCCATAGACCATCTAATGAGGACATGGCAAACAAATAAAGTAGCTCTATGTTTGGATATCGCAATACCATACCATAATCGAAAGGTAACAACGGCCCAAGTGAAGGACTTAACATAAATGTAGGCACTAGAGCCATTTAAAAGGGAGAAATTAGCACTACTTGGTGAAATGGGTTCTTTCAGAATCAATTTGGAACCATCTACTAAAGGTTGAGCAATTCAAACTATCTAACTATATTAGAACCCTTTCGATGTCGCACAAAAGCTATTACTTTACAATCAACTAGCACAAAAAGGGTACCCCTAGTAAAAGTTGTAAAATGAAACCAAGTATTACTACTATCAAAGCAATGTATGTTTTCAATTTTTTATTCACTCATGATCAGGCCTAACCTGGTCAACCCTATCATTATATTGAACGTATGATCTTGCTTGGCCGACTCAATCATTTTATTGAAAGTTGGGACTTTTTCTCAAAAAACGTAAGATCATTTAGAAGATGGTGCATTAACAAATCGTATGACATTACTTCGAATGAGAGGCCCCACTCTAGGGAACTTTTGAGAATAAGTGGAGCCCTCGCCTTTCATCTTCATGCCCTTGGGATGCAACATGCAAACAACATTTTGAAAAACCTTGGTTCCACTATGCAATATATTTTGAGGTTACCATTTTGCAAGGTTAGATCCATTTCCCGATCTGATCATGTACCTATATGAGTCAGATCCAGGAGCCTCCTTTGGGGAACTGTTGTTGATGTTGTAGTCTTTTTCAATAGAACCTAGACACGAAAAGTAGTGTGACGTGTGCTAGCATAGTTAACATTATTGATGCTAGAGTCCCTACATCCATCTTAGCTCTTTTGATAATTGACTCCCTCTTGTGCCTAACTCTACTTCTCCACTAGTAAATGAATTCTAGGACTCAACCCATGGATTCCATTGGTGAACAAATAACTGATGTGAGCTCAGCAGTGTTACTAAAATTTAACATTTTTTTGTAGGAAAAGGAGTGTTAGATTCCTAAAGGAGGTCCAGGTCAGTTCGATACATCACACTTGCGAATACTAATACGTCAAAAAAACTATAGTTCGATTGATTGACCAACTTGACATATGTTGTAGCTGGACATGCTCACCTTCTGTTTGCATTGATCGACTAACATAAAGATTTGCATGGGGTAGTTGTCTCGTCAATTCCAAGAATCTATAAGGACAAAAAGATTGAGAAGGAAAAAAGTTCCCAAGAGGAGGCACAATATGAGGACCTATTCAATAGTTTTGGAGATTCAAATAAGAAGTTATTCAATTTCTTATAGATCATAATCTCTGAATAACTAACTAGGGTTTTTTAACCCCTTAGTAACCTTTTTAGTCTTTTTTTACTCCTTTAATCAAGAAATTTATAATAATTTATTTTTTTGTATTAAAATATTATAAAAATTAATTATCATTAACAAAAAAAGAATATTATGAAAAAATATGTGCAATAATAGCACTTCCTAAGAGGACATCCATCCCAACAATATGCTTGTCCAAGTGTGCTTTAACTTTTAGTTCTAATGATATTCAATGCTATAATGCTTGTGTGGACCCATTATGTTGTCGTTCTTATAAATTAAAAAATTATGTAATAAATATAAAAAATAATATATATATTAATAAAACTTATTATATATTAAACTATGTAATGCAAGAAATCTCTTAAATTTTATTAATTAATGAGTTCAAAATAAGATAATAGAGATAAAAATAACTATTTTTTAAAAGAGAAAGTGATAGATTAATAAGAGAAAAATAGATAAGAAAATAACAATAGATAGAGATGAGAGATGATTTAACAAAGAATAAAAGAAAAGAGAGAACATAAAAAAGATAGAGAAAATAAAAAAATAAGTGCTAGTGAGAGAAATAAGAAAGAAGAGATGAATAGTAGAGAGAGAGGTTAAGAAGAAAATAAAGACAAAAAATGGCGAGACAAATAAGGGAATGATAATGAGAGAAGAAAGTGAGAGAATTTGAGAGACATTGAGATGAAGAAAAAAATAAGAAAAAATTAAATAAACGTACAACCTTAATAATTAAACTTATAATATTTAATAAATAGTACAAGTCAATCATATATAATATTTAAGAATAATAAAATACAAAAAAAAATATTTTTTAAAGGTTATAATAAATGTTTAACTATTAATTTAATGTTATTATTTTCATATTTAAAATTTAAAAATTAAATAAATAGTAAACATTATAATTATTATAACATATTATCTTTATTTAATGCATCATAAATATTAAAAAAATATATTTAACACTTATGATTTATTTTTTAGAATTTTAATATTTTATAATGTAATATTGTAATATTTTAAAAATTCTATACACAACATATATTTAATATTATGAAAATAACTTAATTCTGATTTATTATATTTTTTATAAGTTATTTTTTATAATATTAAAGTGTATTAAAGTTATTCTTTTATTATAATATATGTTGTGACATATTTATTATTACATGAAACTAACAAAAATGTTATAAAGTTGTTATTAAAAATTAATTATAAAAATGGTCTTTCTAAACTATAATTTATAATTATTTCATTTTTTAAAATTAAGTTGTCATTAGAATCAATTATCATTAATTAGAAAATTGAATACTATGAACAAATATATGTAACACTTTAAAGAGATCAACTATTCCAAAACTACTCTTGACTAAGGATGAATAACATTGGAGTACTAATGAGATATAGTGTTATAATATTAGTGTGGATATATATGAATAAAAAAGATAAATAATTATAATTGTGTGATTATTACTTTTAAAATAATGAATAATAATATATTCTAATAATGATATTTTTATAGATAAAATTCAAAAAAGTTACATAAGCTATTATTTTTTATAACATTGATATTAATACGTGCAATTATCTTTTGTTACGTTATCATTCTTATAAATAAAAAATTAAATTATATACAAAATATAAATAATATAATATATATTTTTCATAAATATTATATATTAAACTATGATATGTAAGTGGCTTTTTAAATTATATTAATTGATGTGCTTAAAAAAAGTTAATTAAGATAACAATAACTATTTTAAAAGTGAGTGAAAAAGTCACAAATTGATAAGAGAAAAGTAAGGAAAAAACTAATAATCGAAAGAGATGTGACATAATTTAATGAAAAGAAAAAGAAAAGAGAGAACATAAAGAGATAAAATAAATAAAAAAAGTAAAAGAAAAAAAGAAACGAGAAATAAAGAATGGAAGAGAGAGGGAGGAAAAGAACAATATAAAGACAAAGAATAAAAATAAAAGTAGTGAAATGTTAATGAGAGAGAGAAGTAAGTGATAGTATGTTAGATGTTTAGATTAAGAGAAAAAAATAAAAAATAAATTTAATAAAAGTTAAATTTTAAAAATTAAACTTATAATATTTATTATATATTAAAAATTAAGCATATATAACACTTATTAGTTTTAAAAAACAAAAACTATTTAAGAATTATAATTATTTAAGAATTATAATTATTTAAGAATATTACAAATATTTATAGAATATTTTGACTATTAATTTAAAATAATTATATTTGTACAAAAAAATGATAAATTTAATTAAATAAAAGTAAAACAATTAGTTTAATATATTATCTTTAATTCACATAATACAGATAATAATATATAATAATATTTCGAATTTAAAAAATAATTTTAGATTTTTTAATAACTTAATATTATATTACTCAAAAAACTATGCACGCCATTTATATATTTGTATAAACATAAACTAATTCTAATTTATTATAATTGATATAAGTTATTTTACTAAATATTACAAGAAAAAAAATTTATTATTTTATTTGAATATTAATTTAATATATCTTTATTCACATCTAAAAATAAAAAAAATAATTAAATAATAAATAATAAAACTATTCTATATATTATCTCTATTTGACATAATATAGACAATAAATACAGATAATATTTAAGATTTATGAATTAATTTTAGATTTCTTATTTTTTATAACATAATATTACTTTATTTAAAAAACTCTATACACACTATAGATATAGTATCATAAACTTAAATTAATTCTAATTTATTACAATTGATATAAGTTATTTTAATGAATAATTAAAAAAATTAAAGTTGTTGTTTTATTATATCACAAGATCTGTCATATTTATTATTATTTGAAATTGATAATAATGTTACAAAGTTGCTATTAAATATTAATTATTAAAATGATAACTATAAACTATCTTTTTTAATAATTTAATTTTTTTAATAAAACTATTTTATTAAAATTAATTATCATTCATTAAAAAGAGAAATGCTTTGAAAACATGTGAGCAACATAAGGATTTCTCATAAGGCCACCCATTCCAATACAACTATTTCTTAAGAATGCTTAACTATAGAGCTGTACTAAGATCAAGTGCTATGATGTTTATGTGCTTGCAAATGCATGCGAAAAGACAAATTATTGTAGTTGTGTGATTATTATCTTTATGATAATGAATCAAATCTAAAAAAATCTAAATTATCATGTATGTGTAGTTTATAAAAAATTATGCTTATTATATATCTTTTAACATATTATAATATCAATATTTTTTAAATGAAATTAAAAAAATTACATAACCTATTAATTTTCTTAATCTTTAATTCATTTAAATAAGATACTTATGCCTCTTTAATGATTTCATCATGCATAGCATTTTTGTTGTATTGTTTGAGGATTTGTCACTAAATGTTTTCCATTTTTACGTTTTATTTTGTTATAAAGCTATATTAGTCTGTCTCATTTATTTCATTATATGACAGTAGTACTCTGTCTTATTTATCTCTTTGTTGTCAGGGTTTAGCTTAACCAACTTTTGATGAAAGGCTTATATTTTATTTCATTTTTGTGATTTTTTCTTGGAGTGAATGTAGGCTAGTTTTATAAGAACAACCTAAAAATGATTGTGTACATTTTTTGTTAATATTAATTTTTCAATTACATGACTTATATAAAACATAATATGTTTTTAAATAAAATTAAAATTTATAGGACATCACTTATATATATATATTTTAAATTTATTAAAAAATTTTATAAATATTTAGTAAAATATTTTGTAATAATAAAACTTTTATTGATATTAATTTACCACTCTATTACTGAACCTCACTTCACACACCTTATTAAAATTAATTATCTTTCATGAAGGAAAGGTGTGCTATCAAAAAATTTGTACAACATGAGGCTTCTAAAGAGGTGACCCATCTAATTAGTACAATAGCCTGAGCTTGTTTAACTTTGGACTTGTAATGGGATCTAGTGCCATAATGCTGGTGTGGTCGCAAATACATGTAAAAGACAAAAAAATCATAGTTACGTGATTATTGTTTTGAAAATAATGAACCATTTAAAAAAGTTTAAAAATTAACAAGTAAATTTATTTCTAAAATTTTTTATATGTTTAATATATCTATCACACAATATCATAATATTAATATTTTATTTATGTAAAATAAATAACAAATTAAGTAAAATAATTTTTTAATAATGTTCACATTAATGAATAGGAATTTCTTCCATTATATTATCATGCTTATAAATAAGAAATTAGTTCAATAAATATAAATAACAAAATGTATATTTATCATAAATATTATATAACATTTCTCAAATATTGATAATTGATGAGCATAAAATGAGATAATGAAGATAGAGATGACTATTCTATAGAGAAAAAGTCATTGATTAATAAGACCAAAATATAGAAAAAAATAATAATAGAGACACATGAGAGAAATATAAAAATGATAATGCATAAAAATGAGCATGAGAGTAATATTAAAATAGAGAAAGAAACTAGAGAAAAGATAAGACGAAGTTCAAGATATAATGAGTAAAAAGACAAATAAGACAATGATAATAAGAAAGGAGAAATTAGAGAATTTGAGAAATTGAGATAAAGAGAAAAAACTATCAAAAATAATTAAATTGAAATTAAATCTAAATAACTAAATTTTTAATATCTATAAAATATAATAAGTTAAACATATACAATATTTAATTATAATAAAATATATTAAATATTTGAGGTTTATTATTACATTAAAATATTATAGATATTTACTTTTTAAAATACCAATAAAATATTATGTTAATATGTAATATTCTAAAATATAATATTTTAATATTTAAAAATTCAACATACAACATATATAAGTCATTATAAACATCAATTAATTCTAATTTATTATAGATAATAAAAGTTATTTTGTTTATTATTAAAGTAAATAAATTTTAATATTATATTATGTGTCATATTTTTATTATATCAAATTAATAATAATATTATAAAGTTATTTTCAAAACATAATTACTAAATTTTATTATAAACTATCATTTATAATAATTTATTTTTTTAATATTATAATGTTATAAAAATTAATTATCATTCATTAAAAAATAAAGGCTATTAAAAACTATGAGCAATAATAAGACCTCTAAAGAGGTCACCCATCCCAGCACTATGCTTTTTTAAGCATGCTTGACTTTGGAGTTTTAAGGTTACAGAGTTTTATAATACTAGTGTGATAACAAATGCATGCAAAAGAAAAAAAATGAAATTGTATGATTATGTATTTAAGGTATCAAACTATTTCTAAACTTTTCTAAATTATTAAGCAGATAAACTTTTAAATTAAATTTCTTCATTTTAGATACGTTATAATATATAATGATGTCAATATTTTATTTATATGAAACAAATAAAATATTACATAAACTATCATTTTTGATAACATTGACATTAATACATAAGAATTTCTTTCACTATGTTATCATTCTTACAAAGAAAAAATTTAATTTAAAAATAAATATAAATAATAAAATATATATTTATGAAAAATATTATATATTAAACTATGTCACATAAGAGATCTCTTAAATATTATTAATTGATGAGCTAAAAAGGAGATAATAGAGATAGAGATAACTATTTTTTAAATGAGAGAATGTGAAGTATTAATAATAATGAATATTTTTACTATTTATTTAATATTATATTTTATACTTTAAAATAAAAAAAATTAATTAAATAATAAATATTATAATAATTCAAATATATTACCATTATACAATGTAATATAGATATTAAAAATTCATAATATTTAATACAAATTATTTAATTTTAGATTTCCATAATTTTATAATGTAGTATTACTATATTTTAAAAATTTTATGAATAAAAAATATGTTATTATAATAATAAATTAATTTTAATTGATGATATTTTTTATAAGCCATTTTTATTAAAATTAATCTATATTAAAGTTATTATTTTATTATATCATATGATGTGTCATATTTATTATTTCAAGAAATTGGCAAAAATTTTATAAGGCTATTTAATAATTAACTATAAAATTGTACTTATAGGTAATAATTTATGATCATTTAATTTTTTAAAATTTAAATTATTTTAAAATAAATTATCATTCATTGGAAAAATAAATTGTATGGAAACATTTGTCTAATAATACTCTTAGGAGGTCACTTATCCCAAAACTACTCAAGCTTAAGCAAGCTTAACATGAGAATACTAATGAAATCTAATGCTACAATGTTATTATGGTCACATTTTTTTAAAAAAGAAACATAATTATAGTTGTGTTATTATTTTCTTGAAAATAATGAGTCATAACCAATTATAATAAAAAAAATTATTTTATATATAATTAACTAAAAAATTATAAAAACTATTATTTTTTATAACATAGATATTAATAGATATGATTTTCTTTTTTTATGCTATCTTTTTTTATAAATAAAAAACAAATTATATAAAAATTAAAAATAATAAAATATATTATTTTATTAATATTATATTAAACTATGATGTATGAGAATTTCTTAAATATTGTTAATTGATATTCTTAAGAAGAGATAGTAAAGGTAGAGATAACTATTTCAATAGAAAGAAAATGTCATTGATTATTAAGAGAAAGTTAAAGAGGAAAATGACAAAAATGAGATGAGAGATGATTTAATGAAGAGGAGAAAAAGAGGGAACATAAAAGAAATAGTGAGAATAAATAAAAGGATTAAATAACAAAAATAAGAAAGTAGAGAATGATAGAGGACAGAGAAGCCCAAGAAGATTATAAAAATATAATGAATAAAAAGACAAAAAGAGAATGATAATAATAGAGATAAGTAAATGACAGAATAAATTAGAGATTAAGATAAGAGAAAAAATGGTAATAACAATTTAAATAAAAATTAATTTACTGTAATTAATCTTATAATATTTATTAAATATAAAAACTTAACCATATGTAATATTTAATAATTCTATAATATAAAAATTATTTAAGGTTTATTATTATTCTAAAAAATTATAATTATTTAAGGCATATTTTTACAATTAATTTAATATTATTTTATTAAAACTTAAAAAGAACAACATATTAAGTAATAAATAATATAATTTTTCTAATATATTTTCTTTATTTTAAATAAAAAAGATAACAAATATAAATAATATTTAAAATTAATGAAATAATAATATATTTCTTATTTTTTATAACATAATATTACTTTATTTAAAATATTCTAAACACTCCGTATATATACTATTATAATTATAAATTAATTTTCTTTTCTATAATTTATATAAGATATTTTACTCAAACTTTAAAAAATAAAGTTATTATTTATTATATCATATGATGTGTCATATTTTATATTAGATGAAATTAATAATAATATCATAAAGTTGTTATTAATAATTATTTACTGAAGTTGTAATTATGAATTTTCTTTTTTAATAATTTAAATTTCTAATATTAACATAATATTAAAGTTATTATCATTAATTAGAAAAAGAAGCTGTGAAAAAATATATGCAACACAAGGACTTCTGAAGAGGCCACCATGCCAATAGTACTCTTGCCTATGAATGCTTAATTTTGGAGTTCTAATGAGATCTAATACTATAATGTTGGTGTGGTAGCACATTTATGGAAAAGATAGATAATCATAGTTGTGTTTTTGTCTTGATGATAAAGAACTATTTCTAAAACAACTAAATTATCAAGTATTTGTAGTTTTTAAAAAATTATGCTTATCATATATGTGCAAATATATTCTAATATTAGTGTTTTATTTATAAAAAATAAATAAATAATGACACCAACTATTATTTTTGAAAATGTCGACATTAGTGCAAAAGATTTTCTTCCAAAACATAATCATTCTTATAAAAAGAAAATTGTGTAAAAACAAATAATAGTGAAATATATAATAACCATCTATATTTTATATTAAATAATATATTATTAGAAATTTTATAAATATTGTTAATTGATAGACATTAGTGGAGACAAAAATAACTATTCTATAAAAGCAAAAGTTACAGATTGATAAGAGTAAAAAAAAGAGAAACATTGTAGTAAATGTAGATGTTGTATTATTTAATGGAGACAAGAAAAGGATAACATAAAGGAGATAGGCAAAAAATTAAAAATGAAAAAGAGAGAAAAGAGAAAATAAAGTAGGATATAGGAGAGAGAGGCAAAGAAAAATGTTTTGATGTAAAAACTAAAGTAAAACAAAGAGAATAATAACGAGAAAGAGAAAGAAGTGAGAGAATTTGGTAGAAATTATGATAAAGACAAAAAGTAGGAGAAATAATAAAAAACATTAATAACCAAATTATCATATTTATAAAATATAATAATTTAATCTTATACAACTTTTAATGATAAAAAATATAAAAACAATTAAGTTTTTTATTGTTTTTGAAAATTACAAATATTTCAAAATTTTTTAGATGACTAATTCAATATTATTTTTGATCTCTAATGCTCTATAATGTAATATTTCTATATTTAAAAATTTCAAAAACAATATACATGTTTCACTTAACATAAATTAATTATAATTTATTATTATTGGTATATGTTGCTTAAAAATATTTAACTAAATTAAAGATATTATTTTATTTTATCATATCATGTGTTATGTTTATTAGTATATTTAACTAACAATAATATTATAATGTTATTTTTTAATAATTAATTAATAAAATTAAAAATTATAAACTATGATTTGCAATATTTTTTTTAAAAATATAATATTATAAAAATTTATTATCATTAGTTAAAAAAAAGAAATACTACGAAAAAATATGTACAATAATAAGATTTCTCAAGCGATCAATCGCAACACTGTGCTCTTCCAAGACTTCTTAACTTTGTAGTTCTAATGACATACAATGCCATAACGATGGTGTGGTTGCACATGCATGCAAAAGACAAAATCAAATCTGTGATCAATTTTTTGAAAGAAACAAACCATTTATAAAATTTCTTAAATTTTCAAGCATATAAGATTTTAAATAAAATTTATGCTTTTTACATATGTTGTGATATATTATGATATCAATATTTTATTTATATGAAATAAATAAAAACTACATAAACTATTATTTTGGATAACATTTATATTGCGAGAAAGTTACGAATGAATTGAGGGGAAGTCTCAATTACCATGGTGTACCTATCTCGACGAAACTGATAAAGAAGGGTGACTTCAACCTTATGATCCAGAAGATGGAACAGCAGGTTCCTAAATGGCATATCAGGCCATTATCACTTGCGGGGAGGGTGGTTATGAGTCAGGCTATGTTGAATGCTATCCCGAGCCACCTTCTGAGTCATTGCATTATTCCGATGCTGGTCATTGACTCGGTGGAAAGAAAGATCAAGAACTTCCTTTAGTGCAACACAAGTAGTTCGAAAATGATGCATTACATGAACTGGGACATTTTTACTCTTCCTAAGGAAGCTGGTCGTCTTTGCTCACTGGATCAGTACACTTGGGAGCATGTCTTGCAAATGAAGCAATGCAAGGGATTGATTGGCCAAGAAAATAGTTCATAGGTACATATTTTGAGAAGCAAATACTTTGCTGCATGTAGTATTGTTAGGGCACCACGGGGAGCCTCCCATACATGTAGACTCGTCATTGCTGCTATGCCGTGTGCTGTCGCCAACTTTGTATGGAGACTTGGGGATGGCAAGGATGTTTTATTTTCGGAGGACAATTGGCTTGCCATTCTTCCAATCAACTGGTGGCCCACCTTTTTCAACAAGGACATTGACTGGCTAAAATACGTGGGTGACTACATTATTGAGATTAGTGTTTGAGATGAGGGCAAGATCCACGTTTGGGCCAGAAATCCTTCGGTTGAAAGGTTGGTGCATCTACCCTAAGCTTAAAACTATAATCGCAATACTCTCCTGCAGTCCCACAACAAATCTATGCAGGTTAATACTTCAAGGTTTTACATGCAGTTACGTTATGGAAGAACAAGAGGTTGCATGGTGAGCCTTAATGTGGGCACAGATCACTTCTATGGGATATGGAAAGTGAAAGTTCTGCCTAGGGTGCATTTTTCCTTTAGCGTTTGGTGGTGGATTATCTCCCTAAAATAGTGTACATGGCTAGTAAAAGGTTGGCTGAGAGCAGCAACTGCATATAGAGGTGTAATGACGCTGAGATGCCACAACATATCTTGTTAGAGTGCCCACGTGCAAAAGTGAATTGGAACAATTGCCAGATGAGCAGTTGTGATTGTGCATGGCCTTCTTGGCGAGCGTGGCAGGGTACCCTTCATGCATCTTTTTTTGAGCAAGTGGGGTATCCTGTGCAATGATATGATGACAGCATGATGCAAGTAGAAACTTTAGCTATGGGAATGTATTACATTAGGGAGATCCAAAATGCAAAGAAGCAAAACGAAGGTATGCCAAACTGCAACACTATTATCCAAAAGATGTAGATTGAGTTTGCAATGCACTGTAAAGCTCACCCATCCAAGTCCTATAGGAACCCATGCAGTTCTTCTAAGTTGATGCTAGCCCAAAATTGGGTTCCCCCTACTGGATGGATAAAATTAACTATGGTGCTACTGTTGGTGATGATTTAGCATGTCTTGGCTTGGTGGTAAGGCATCACATGGGAAGCCCTTACTGGTGATCAGAAGGAGAGTTTTTCTCAAGCAGGTGTGGCCATGGACATTCAAGCCATGCTTTAGGCTCTTAAGTTGGTGAGGACCACACTCTTGGAGTTTCAGGCAATTGAGATTCAAACAGATTCAAAGCTCGCGATGTAGGAGGTGTGCACTACTTCAATGCATTTGCCCATGGGACGTTCTTTTGCTAAGGCAATTCTACATCCTCGGGGCCTCGATGTGCTAACCATATCTCATATTCAGATAGAGGGCAACGTGCCGACAGATTGGGCTGCGCGCATTGCTTGCCTCTCCAACTTTGCTTAGGGCTTGGGAATGCCCCTCCCCAAGCCTCTCCTTAAACTCTTAATGTTTGATTTTTTATTTGATTCTCCTTGGATAATTCTGTGTTAGGCAGTTTGCCTCCTTTTGAATTAAGGAATGGTGTTTCAGGGAAAAATAAATAATTATCGATTAAGTTTTCGTCCATTATTTTACTTTCCTTATAAATTAAATATTACATTAATTATTAAATAAAAATTTTTTTAATCATACATGTTATATATTAAATATACTACTTAGAGATTTCTTAAATATTATTAATTATTAGGTTAAAAAAGATAATAGAGTTAGGGATGATTATTTAGTGTGAATGAGAAAATCATGGATTGATAAGATCAAAATATAGTAAAATAATAAGAGAGAGAGATGAGAGATGTTTTAACGAAGAAGAAAATAAAAGAGAGCAATTGAAAAAGATGGACAGTAAATAAACAAATGAAAATTAAAGAAATGATAAAGTGAAGAAAGAAGTGTGAGAGACCAAGAATAAAATAAGGAGATAGAGAAGGAAGTCACAAGTAAAAGTGTGAAATAAAAGAAGGAAGTGAGAGAATATGTTAAAGAGAAATAAGTGAGAAAAATAATTTAAAAAATGTAACAGCCAGAAACAAATGGGTTTCCATAATGAATGATGACGATTCAAAGGAACTTACTTCTAAATTAAGTTTCGTACATAACAAAATGAAAACTTTACATTTTCTAATCGAGTAAGAGATTATGTGTCTGTAAATCAAACAAAACACATGCAACATGCTCACTTGCCTCTTTGTTGATTACTTCCTGAACAAAGCAAATGCCAGCCAAGCAAGTTAATTGGATGTCAATAATAGTTACAAAATTGTTATAAGGAGAAAACAAAAATGATGATGAGCAATTTAGGTCCAAAAAACTTAACTTTTTTACATGATTAGATACATGAATTATGGTATTAAGGTGCACTTTCTGATGGTGTATTTTCACGATTGAACAATCACTGCAAAATTTTATCATACAAATTGCTACTTATTTCAGTTGTCTCGTGCTATGTTCCGATTGCACGATCCATATTTCTTCCTCTAGCCAAGTTAAATCCTTCCATTAGACCGTGATTCCAATCCAAAATACTAGGTCAATTTTATATTTATAAAGGCACATACTCGATCGCATCCGTTTGATCGTTCACTTCTCATGATCTAACATTCTTCGAGAGTTTCAATCAAACAGCTATTGCATAATGGCTATTTTAGCGATTTTTTTGGAGTAGTTGAAGAGGTATTTATTTTTTTGTTTCATAATTAAAATGTTGTGAATGCTAAAAATTTTGTTGTTTTGAAAGTACTTTTAACCAATAAAAATGGCATATAACTAGGAGATTTTGACTATAAGTGGTCCAAAGAAAAAATATTAAAGTCATTAGCACCACATTTCCATCATTACTTTTCATGTTTCCATCATCATTTTTCATGTTTCCATAACTTTAGTTCATTTATTTATGATACTTGTGCCTCTTTATTAATTTCACTAAGCATAGAATTTTTGTTCTATTGATTTGGATTTTATGTAGCAAAATGTTTTTCTTTTTTTTTTTTTTTATGGTAAGGTTGTAGTAGCCTAACCTGTTTATTTTATAAAAACACTTTAGCAGTCTCTCTTATATGTTTATTTGTTGTGAGGGTTTAGCCTACCCATTTTTTTCATTTGTGTACATTTTTTATTATTGTTGATTTTTAGAATTACATGACTTTTATAGAACATAGTAGGTTTTTAAAATAAAATTTAAATTAATAGAAAATTACTTTTACATGTTTGTTAAATCTTTATTAAAAACTTAAATAACTATTTTATTGAAATATGTTGTAATAATTAAAGTTTTATTCAAACCAAATCACCTCTTCTTAGTAAACCTCACTTCAAACTTCTTATTAGAATTAATTATCTTTTAAGAGAGAAAGGAATGTTATCAAAATATATGTGCAACACGAGGACTTGTCTAGAGGTGAACCTTCCCAGTAACACTGTAGGCCAAACATGCTTATTCAGAGTTTTAATGGGATAGACTTCCATAATGCTGACGTCATCACAAATTAATGCAAAAGATAAATAATCATTGTTGCATGATTATTGTTTTGAAAATAATGAATCATTTAAAAGAGTTTGGAAATGAAAATAGAAGTGCACTTCTAAACATTTTTATATGCATATTTTTTCCATCCTATTATATCAAAATATCAATATTTTATTTATGTAAAATAAATAAATAATAAAGTAAATTATTACATTTGATAATATTGATGTCAATACATAAGTATTTCTTACCTTATAAAAATATTCTTAGGACTAAAAGATTAAATTACAAAATAAATATAAATAATAAAATATCTATTTTTCATAAATATTATTTATTATTTTTTGCAATAGAATAAATTTCTTAAAAAATGATAATTGATAAGAAAACAAAGTGATAATGAAGATGGAGATAACTATTTTATAAGTGAAAGATAACTTCAATAATTTATAAGAGCAAACTTGAGATGAAAATAATAATAGAGAGAAATGAGAGATGATTTAATAAAGAGAGAAAGAAATTAGTTAACACAAAAAAGATTGGAAAAATAAATTAAAAAAATTTAAGAAATAGAAGTGAGAAAGTAGAAAAGGAAAGTGGAGGGAAACAAAGGTCAAGAAGAATAATTTGAAATAAAAAATTAAGAGAAAAATAAAAGAACAATAATAAAGGAGAGGAGAAAGTGAGAATTTAAGAGGTATTAAGATAAATTGAAAAAATGGGAAATAATAAATAAATGAAAATTTTAAATAATTAAGCTTACAATATATATAAAGCATAATAAGTTATAAAATATAATATTTAGTAGTAATAAAATATGAAAAAATATTTTAGGCTTATTACTATTAAGAATATCACAAAGATTTAAAATATTTTTACTAATTATAAAATGTTATTTTAATGTTAATATTGTAAAATATAATATTTCTATATTGACAAGCTCAACATACAACATATATATACTTTTATAAACATAAATTAGTTCTAATTTGTTGGAATTAGTAAAAGTTATTTTAATTTATTAAACTAAATTACAATTAATTTTTTATTATATCATTTCATATGTCATGTTTATTTTAATATTAAATTTTAAAAATTATAATAAAATAATTTTAAAAACTTAATTAGTAAAATTTAATTATAGATTTTCATTTTATAATAATTTAATTTTTTAATATTAGAAAAAAGAATGCTATTAATATTGAGCAATATTAGGACATCTCAAGAGGTCACCTATCCTAGCACTACCATTGCCTAAGCATGCTTACCATTACAGTTCTAATGATATTGGATGCTATAATGCTGGTGTGGTCACACATGCAACCAAAAGATAAAAAATTGATGTAATGTGATTAGTTTTTTGAATGTATTAAAAGATTTCTAAAATATCTTAATTTAATAAGCATATAAACTTTCAAAAAAAATTATACTTTTTATATATGTTCTAATAAGTTATGATATCATTATTTTATTTATGTTGAATATGTATAAAGTCACAAAAACTATCATTTTTTATAATGTTGACTTTAATACCTAATATTTTCTTCTTTTATGTTATCATTATTATAAATAAATAATTAAATTACGTAATAAATATAAATATTAAAATATAAATTTATGTTAAATATTATTTATTTGATTACATCATAAAAGAGATATCTAAAATATTATTAGTTGATGAGCCTAAATAGAGATAATAAAGATGGAGATAACAATTTTCTAAAAGAGGGAAAATCATTAATTATTAAAAGCAAAATATATAAGAAAGTAATAATAGAGAGAGATGAGAGATGATTTAAAGAAGAGGAAATAAAAAAGATAGAACATAGAAAAGATAAAGAGAATAAATAAAAAGATGAAATAGAGAGAAATGGGAAAGAATAGATGGATAGTTGAGAGAAAGAAGTCGAGATGAATGATAAAGAGATAAATAAGAGAATGATAATAGGTGAGATAAGAAAGTATAAGAATTTGAGAGAGAGATAAAGAGAAAGAAGTGAGAAAAAAATAAAATAATAGTAAAAGATTAATAATTAAATTTTATATATATTATATATTACAAGTTAATTATATATAATATATAATAGTAATTAAATAAAATACTTTTTATTTTATTATTATTTTGAAATAATACAAAAATTTAAAGAATATTTTGAATATTAATTTAATATTTATTTTTCAAAAATCAAATTAAAAATTTAATTAAATAATAATTATATAATCTATATATGATGTAATATAAATATTAAAATTAAATTATATCTAGCATTAAAAAATTTAATATTACTATTTTTTAAAAACTCTATAAATAAAATATATATACATTGATAATCATAAATTATTTATAATTTATCATATTTTTTTTAAGTTATTTTTCTGATTATAAAATTATATTAAAGATATTTTATTATATTATATGCTATTTCACATTTATTATTAAATGAAATTGGCAAAAAAGTTCTAAAGATGTTATTAATAATTAATTACAAAATTGGTATTTATAAACTATAAATTATAATATTTTTAATTTTTAAAAACTAATATATTATTAGAATCTTCTATCATTCACTAGAAAAATAAACTCTTTGAACAAATATGTGCAATAATACAGTCAAGAAATCACTAATCCCAAAACTACTCTCAACTATGTAAGCTTAAAATTTGAGCACTAGTAGGATCCATTGCTATAATACTAGTGTGGTTACATATGAATAAAAACTAAAAATAATTATAGTTGCATGATTGTTGTCTTGAAAAAAATAAATCATATTATACTCTAATAATTTTATTTTATTTATATAAAATTCTTAGAATGTTACAAACTATTTTTCTTATAACATAAATGTTAATTCATGAAATTTTCTTTTATTATGTTATCATTTTTATAAATAAAAAATTAAATTACATAAACATATAAATAATAAAATCTTTATATTTTGCAAATATTATATATTAAACTATGATTTATAAAAGATTCCTTAAATTTTATTAATTGATGTGCTTTAAAAAGATAATAAAGATAAAGATAAGTATTTAAAAGAGAGCAAAAATGTCTAGATTTATAAGAGCAACATTAAAAAAAACATATTAATAGAGAGAGATGTGAGATGATTTAATTATCAAAAATAGAAAAGTGGAAACATAATAGAGATAAAGTGAATAAATAAAAAAGATAAGAGAGAAAAAAAGAAAATAAATAAGAATAGAGAAGAGAGAAGGGCCATGAAGAATATAAAGAGATATAGAATAACAAAATAAATAAAAGAATGATTGTAAGAGAGAGAAGTAAGTGAGGGAATATGTTAGATATTAAGATAAAAAGAAAACATCTGAAAAATAATTTGATAATAGTTAAATTTAAATAATTAAAAATATAATAGTTTTTTATGTATAAGACATTAATCGTATGTAATATTTATTCATTTTAAAATATAAAATTATTTAAGATTTAGTATTATTTTAAAATATTATAGATATTTAAAGAATAATTTTTCTATTAATTGAATATTATTTTAATTGTACTTGAAAATAAAAACTAATTAAATATTAAATAATATTATAATTATATTAGATTAGCTTTATTTGAAAAAATATATATTATAAATGTAAATAAATTTTAAGATTAATGAATAAATTTATATTTCTTATTTTTTGTAACATAATATTACTTTATTTAAAAAACTTATACATGCCATTTCTGTATTATTATAAACTTAAATTAATTCTAATTTAATATAACTAACATAATTTTTTTTATTAATTATTATTTATTATATAATATGATGTGTAACAATTATTATTATATGAAATTAAGAATAATATTTTAAAATTATTATTAAATATTAATAACTAAAATTTTAATTAGAAAATATATTTTATAAAAATTTAGTTTTTTTAATATTAACATGTTATACAAATTAATTGTCACTCATTAAAAAATTAACACTATGAGAAAATATGTGCAATGTGAGGACTCTTCTAGAAGCCATCCATACCAATTTTACTCTTATCATAGAATGCTTAACTTTGGAGTTGTTATTAAATCCCATGCTATAATATTGGTTTGGTTACACATGCATGCAAATGACAAATTATCATACTTGTGTGACTATTCTCTTAAGGATAATGAATCATTTCTAAAAATATCCAAATAGTGAAATATGTTCACTTTTTAAAAAATATTATACGTATCACATATGTGTTAATATCTTCTAATATCAATTTTTTATTTATATAAAATTAATAAAAAGTAATTACATAAACTATTATTTTCAAAAATGTTGACACTAAAAGAAAATCGTTTCTCTTAATTAGTTTAAATTTTTATAAAAAAATTAAATTACTTTAAAAATATAAATAATTAAATATAAAAGTATCATTAATGTTATATGGTAAATAATATAATATGCGAGATTTCCTAAATAATGTTAGTTGGTGGACATAAAAAAGATAATCGAGATAGAAACAATTATTCTATAAGAGAGAGAGAATGTTACAAATCATAAGAGAAAAATAACAAAAGAGATAGATGAGATATTACTTAGTGAAGAATATAAAAAAAGATGGACATATAAGAGATAGAGATAAAAAATGACAAAGAAAAAGGAATAGAAATAAGAAATTAAAGAAAGATAAAGAAAAGAGAAAGAGGCAATGAAGAATATTAGGATATAAAAAATGAAGAGACAAAAAAGGAATGATAAAAAAGAAAACATAATAGAAATTATTAAATAAAAATCAAATTTTAATAATAAAACTTATAAAAATTTTAAAATTTAACAAGTTAATCTTGTATAATATTTAATAATAACAAAATATAAAAAATATTTATGGTTTATTTCTATTATAAAATATTATAAATATTTTAAAAAATATTTTGGCAAATAATTTAATATTATTTTTATCTCTAATATTCAATAATATAATATTTCTATTTAAAAAAAATTAATTCAAAACATATATATGATATTATAAATACCAATTAATTGTAATTTAATATAATCAATATAAGTTATTTTTCGAAATATTTAACTAAATTGAAGTTATTATTTTATGATATCAAAAGCCATACCATATTTATCATTATATAAAATTAAAAATAATTTTATAAAGTAATTTTTAAAAAATTAATTATTATAATGGTAATTATGAATTATCATTTATATTACTTTTTTGCATTAAATGTTATAAAAATTAATTATTTTTAATTAGAAAAAAAATGTTATCAAAAAACATGTGCAACACTACGACGTTTAAGAGCTCACCCATTACAATACTCGTTTCTCTTAAGCAACATTAACTTTACTATTCTGCAAGATCGAGGGGTAAAATTTTGTTGTGGTAAAACAAGCCACAAAAGAAAAAAATCTCAGTTGTGTGATTATTTTTTTATGGTAATAAACCCTTTTTAAAATTTACTAAATTATCAAGCCTACAAAAAATCTCATAATATATTATAATTTAATTATTTTATCTAAATAAAATTAATAAATAATTACATCAACAATTATTTTTGAAAAAGTAGATAGTTCTAAATTAAATTTTAATCCATTATATTACCTTTCTTATAAATTAAAAAATTAAATTACTTAATAAATATTAATAATAAAATACATATTTATCATATATTAGATATTAAACTATAGAATATGATAGATATCATAATCATTTTTAATTGATAGGCAAAAAAAGATAATAGCACTCAAGATGATTAATTTATAAGAGAGAGAAAGTGACAGATTGATAAGAGCAAATTAAAGACAAAAATAATAATAGACAGAGATGAGAGACGATTTAATGAAAAAGAAAAGAAAATAGAGAACATAAAAATGATAGAAACAATAAATAAATAAGTGAAAGAGATAGAAATAAGAAAGAAGAGAAGGATAGAAGAGAGAGAGAGGCCAAAACAACATAAAGAGAGAGAATAAAAATACAAACAAAAGAGTGGTAATAATAAAGAGAAGAAGGTAAGAAAAGTAATTTAATAAAAATAAACTACTAAAAACCAATGGGTCAACACAGTGAATCACAACATTGTAATGTTATTTACTTCTGAACGAGGTTCCATAAATAATCAAATGAAAACGTTCCAAATTTTAATTGAGTAATTGAATACATGTTAGTAAAACAAAAAACATGCAACTTGCTCACTGGTTGTTCTGTTGATCAATTCCCAAACAAAACAAAGGACAACAAACAAAGTTAATTTTCCATTGATAACGATTAAACAAATTCTTATGAGCAGATAAAGAGAAACCAAGTAAGCAATGTTTTTTAAAACAAGAAAACTTTTTTTGCATGTTGAATTCAGAATGATCCCCTCCATATTTTATTTTTCAAACTGCTAAGCTTTTAAACCATTTGATTGCGCTATGTTGCGATCGCACGGTCCATATTTCTTTTGTTGGCCAAGGTAAATCCTATCATCATATCACTTTCTAATCAAGTAGACTATATCAATTTCATATTTATAAAGCCACATATTGAATTCATAAGTCTCATCATTCAGTTTTTGTGATCGAATAGCTATTGTATAACGGCTATTTCCGCAATTATTTAGAGCAACTTAAGAGTTATTTATTTATTTATTTCTTAATTAAAATGTTACATAAGGTACAAAAATTATGACGATTAAACTTGGTGTTTGGTAAGTGCTTTTAGCCATTATAAATTGCATATAATAGAAGATTTTTGTACGAAAATAAGAAGAAAAATTTTAATGTAATCTTTAGAACAACTTTTAAAGCCATTAGTAGGTCGTTTCCACTATCATTTTCATACACTTCTATGCTATTTAGTTATCAAATTCCTAAAAATTCATTTCCTTCTAAAGTCATCTATGTTATTAAATTTCTTAATATTTAATTCATTTAATTAACATTTGTATGCCTCTTTAATGATTTCATCAAGCATACCATTTTGGTTGTATTGATTTAGATTTTATGTTGTTAAATGATTTTCTTTTTCTCCATTTTTTTATTTTTTTGAGATAGTAGTAATATGTGCCATTTGTTTTATTGTAAGACTATCATAGTCTGTTTCAATTGTCTCTTTGTTTTGAAGGCTTAGCATACCAGTCTTTTGATAAAAGACTTGTATTGTATTGTGTTTGCTTGATTTTTTCTTGGGGTAGACTAGGCTTGTTTTATAAGTTGAACGACCTAAAAATTGATTGTGTATATTTTTAGTTATTATTAATTTTTAAATTACACAACTTTTGTCAATGTTAATATGGCTTTAAAAAAATTAAAAATTTTAAGAAAATTACTTTTACATATTTCTTAAACATTATTAAAATTAGTGTATATATTTTATTGAAATATTTTGTAAAAAATCAAACTTTTATTCATAGAAAATCACCCATCTTATATTGATCCACACCTCAAGTTTCATATTAAAATTAATTATCTTTTATGAGAAAAAGAAGTGTTATGAAAAATATGTCCAACATAAGGAGTTCTCAAGAGGTGACCCATCCTAATAATACTTTACTCCAAGCATGCTTAACACAAGAGTTTTAGTGGGATCCAGTGTTATAATGTTGGTTTGGTCACAAATACATGCAAAAGACAAAAAAATTATGGTTATGCAATTATTATTTTAAAAATAAAGACTCATTTAAAAATTTTTCTAAATTAACAAGCAAATGCACTTCTAAAATTTTTTGTACACCTATTTTATCTATTGTACTATATCTTAATATTAATATTTTGTTGATAAGAAATAAATATATAATTGCATAAATTACTGTTTTTGATAATGTTGACAGTAATGAATAAGATTTTTTTCATTATTCTATTATCCTTATAAATAAAAAATAGAATTTATATTATTAACATAAATTTTATATATATTTACCAAAAATATGATATATTTGGCTATGTTAGAAAAAAGATCTCTTAAATAATGTTAACGAATGAGGAAAAAAGGGGAAAATCGAAATGGAGTTAACTATTTTGTAAAATAGAGAAAGTCATATTAATAAGAGAAAAAAGATATGAAAATAATAATAGAGAGATGATAGATTATTTAATGAAGATGAATATAAAAAAATATAGAAGAGATAGAGAGAATAAATAAGAAGTGAAATTGAGAATTTTAGAGATATTGACATAAAGAGAAAAATTGAGATACAAAATTTAGTAAAAAAAATTGATAATTAAAATATTAATGTTCATTAAATCACATAAGTTGATCATCCATAATATTTAATAATAAAAAAATATAAAAACTATTTTGGGTTCGTTATTATTTTGGAATAATACAAATATTTAATGAATATTTTGAATATAAATATTAAATTAATTTTTCATGCCTAATATTAAATCTTTAACTAAATAATAAATATTATAGTTATTGTAATATATTATCTTTATTTTATGTAATATAGATATTAAAAAATAAATAATATTTAATAATAATGATTTAATTTTCATTTAGATTATTTAATAATATAAATTACAATATTAAAAGAATTTTATATACAATATACATAAACTAATGCAAGCATAAAGTAATTATAATTTATTATATTTTTAATAAGAATTTTCACAATATTAAAATTTATTAAAGTTATTCTTTTATTATATCATTTGTTGTGTCATATTTATTATCACATGAAATTGAAAAAAATGTTATAATGTTGCTCTTAATAATTATCTACAAAAATGTTATTTTTAATCTTTAATTTATAGTCATTTAGTTTTGTAAAATTAAAAGTTTTTTAAAATAAATTATCATTTGTTGGAAAAATGAATGCTATGGAAAAATATCTGCAAGTACACTCACAAGGGGTCACCCATCCCAATATATCTCAACCAAGGAAGATTAATATTGGAGTACTAATGAGATCCATTACTATAATACAAGTGTAGTAACATATAAATTAAAAAGACAAATAATTATAGTTGTATGATTATTGATTTAAAACAATGAATCATAATATATTCTAATAATAGTGTTTATATACATAAAATGAATAAAAAAATAAATAAATTATTATTTTTTATAATATAAATATTAATACATATGATTTACCTTTATTTTGCTATCATTCTAATAAACAAAAAGTTATATTATATTAACACACAACTATTAAAATATGTTTTTTTTCATAAATATTACATATTAAACTATCATATATGATAGATTTCCCAAATTTGGTTAATTGATGTGCTTAAAAAGAGATAATAAAAATAGATATAACTATTAAAAAAGAAAAAAAGGCATAGATTGATAAGAGCAAGATAAAAAGAAAACTTATAATAGAGAGAGATGAGAGATTATATAATAAATAGAAAATGAAAAGAGAAAATATGAAAGAGATAGAGGGAGTAAATAAGTGAAAGCAAGACAAATGAGAAAGTTGAGAAGGATAAAGGGAGAGGCCAATAAGGATATTAGGAAATAGAGAATAAAGAGAGAAATAAGAGAATAATAATAAGAGACAGAAGTAAGTGAGAAATTATGTTAGTCATTAAGAAAAAGTGAAAAATATTATAAAACTAATTTAATTAAAGTTTAATTTTAATAATTAAAATTATCATGTCTATTAAATATATAAATTAATCATACTAATATTCATTAATTTTTAAATTTAAAATTATTAAAGATTTATTTTATTTATTAATATTACTATTATTTAAATTATTTTTTAACAATTAATTTAATATTATTTTATTGATATTTAATGATTAAAAATTTATTGAATAATAAATAATATAATAATTGTAATATATTATTTTTATTTGAAAAAATATAGATAATATATATAAATATTATACAAGATTAATGAAATTATTCAATATTTCTTAATTTTTAGAACATATAATTATTTTATTTAAAAAATCTATACATGACATATATATTATTACAAACTTAAATTAATTTTAATTTATTATAATTGATATAAGTTATTTTGTTTAATATTTTAAAAATTAAATTATTATTTTACTACATCATATGATGTGTCATATTTATTATTACATTAAATTAATAATAATGTTATTAAATTTTAATCTAAAAGTAAATATTAAAATGGTAATTATAAACTATCTATTTTAATGTTTTAATTTTTTAGTATTAACATTTAATTAAAAATAATTACCACTCATTAAAATAAGGAGTGCTATAAAACAATATGTGCAACATGAGGACTTCTAAGAATGCTTAACTTTGAAGTTCTAATGAGATCAAGTATTATAACCTTTGTGTGGTCACATATGTAAGCAAATAAAATTGTTGTAGTTGTGTGGCTATTAATTTGATGATTATGAATTATTTTTAAAATAAACGAAATTATCAAATATATGTAATTTTTAAAAGTAATTATTTTTATCATATATATGTTAATAAATTCTATTACAAATATTTTATTCATATAAAATTAATTAAAAGATTTAAATAAATTATCATTTTTGAAAATGTCGACATTAATGCATTAGATTTTCCTTCAATATGTTATCATTCTTTTTAAAAAATACAATTATGAACAAAATATAAAAAATAAAATCAATAATTTATAGTGGTATTATATATTAAACAAAGTAATATTACAGATTCATAAGTATGTTAATCAATGGACATAAAAAACATAGTAAAGAAAAAATAACAGTTTTGCAAGAGTGAAAGTTATGGATTAATGAGAGTAAAATAAGGAGAAAAATAATAATAGAGATAGATTATATTATTTAGTGATGGAGATGAGAAGAAGGAGAACAAAGTGGGATGAGAGAAAAAAATAAAAAACTACAAGTGAGAGAAATTAGAAATTAAAGAAGGATGCAGTAAACAGAGAGGTAAACAAAATATTAGAAGAAAGAGAATAAAGAGATAAAAAAGAATGATAATTAGAGAGAGAAAAAAGTGAGAGAATATGAGAGATATTGGGATATAGATAAAAAAAGTGAAAGAAATAATTAAATAAATGTTAAATCATAATAAACAAACTTATAATATTTATAAAATATATTAATTTAATCCTGTATAACATTTAGTAATAATAAAATATAAAAATTATTTTAGGTTTATTAATTTTTTAGTACATTAAAAACATTTAAAAATAGTTTTACTATTAATTTAACATTAGTTGTGATCACTAATAATCTGTAATATTATATTTCTATATTTAAAATATATAATATAAGGCATACATATTATAATGAATATAAAGTAATTCCTATTTATTATAACTGATATAAGTTATTTTTCTAAATATTTAATTAAATTAAATTTATTATTTTATTATATTAGATGATGTGCTATACTTATTATTATATTAAATTATTAATAATTTTGTAAAATGTTTTTTCAAAATTATTTATTATAATGGTAATGATGCAATATCATTAATAATAATTTTTTTGCAACATAATTTTTCAAAAATTAATTATCATTCATTAGAAATAGGAATGTTAAAAAATAATCGCCAAATTGGGACATTTAAATGGGTCACCGACCCGACTACTAATCTTGCCTTAGTATGGTTAATTTTCACATTTTAACAAGATCCAATGTGAAAATACTCGTGTGGTCGAACATGCATAAAATAAAAGATAGAGATAATAAACGAAAAAGTTAATAAGAGAGTGAAATGGAACTTAAAGAATTATACAAAAGAGAGAGATCGAGAAGAATAGTTTATGATAGAGAATGAAGACACAAATAAGAGAGTGATATTAAGAGAGTGAAGAAAGTGAGAGAATGTGTGCTTCACTAAGATAAAAATAAATAAATGAGAAGAGTTATTTAATATAAATTAACCAATGGATACAAACAGGTTGCTATATTGATCTACATCAATGGTAATTACTTCTAAACATGATTCGGTACATAATCAGTTTCAAAAATTCCATTTTATGATCAAGTTATCAATTAATCGTCCATGAATCCAACAAATTACTTGCAAACTCTCTCGTTGAATGCCATATAAGGAGAAAGGTGTAATGTTCATGAGAAACGTGGGACAAAATCTGCAATATGTATACTTTATCTAAAAAGTCTATATATATCATATATATAATATTATAAACTTAAACTAATTCGAATTTATTATAATTTTTATAGGTTATTTTTCTCAATACTAAAAAAGTAAAGTTATTATTTTATTTTATCATATGATGTGTCATATTTATTATTTTATGAAATTCATAATAATGTTATAATTTTGTCATTAAAACTTAATTACTAAAATGATAATTTTAGATAGTATTTTCAATAAATTAATTTTTAAAATTAACATGTTATTGAAATTAAGCGTCAACCATTAAAAAAATAAATGCCATGAAAAAATATGTGCAACACCATGACTTCTCAAAAGGCCACCCGTTAGAGTTATACTCTTCCCCTATAATGCTTAGCTTTGTAGTTCTAATTACATCGATTGCTATAATGTTTATGTGTTTAAATATGAATGCTAAAGGGAAATTATCATAGTTATGTGATTATTGTCATAATGATAATGAAACATTTCTAAAATAGCCTAAATTATCAAGTGAAGCACCTTTTTTAAAAATTATCCTTATTGTATATGTGTTAATATATTCTAATATCAATATTTAATTTTTTAAAAAATTAACATTAATTATCAGAGTTTGTTTCTATATAAATAATCAAATATATAATTATCATTAATATTATATGTTAAATTATGTAATATGAGTGATTTCATAAAAATTGTTAATTAATGGACATAAAAAGATAATGAAGAAAAAATTAATTTTTCTACAAGCAAGATAGAGTTAAAGTTACGAATTGATAAGAGTAGAATAAAGAGAAAAATAATAATACTAATAGATTAGAGAATATTTAATGAAGAAGACAAAAAAGAGAACATAGAGGAGGGAGAGAAAAATGTAAGAGAGAGAATGGAGAAATCAAAGAAGGATAAATGATACAGAGGGATGCAAAGAAGAATATTAGAATATTGAGAATGAATAGGCAAAAAATTTGTGATAATAAAAGAGAGAAAGAAGTGAAAGAATAGAAGAGATATTGATGAGCTAAAAAGAGATAATGGAGATAGAGATAATTATTTTGAGTAAAAAAGAAAGTCAAATTAATAAGAGAAGAATGTATAAGAAAATAATAACAGATAGAGATGGTAGATGATCTAACAAGAAGGAAAAGAAAAGAGAGAATGTAAAAGAGATAAGGAGGATAAATAAAAAGATGAAAGAGATAAAAAAAATGAAAAAAGAGACAGGTTACAAAGGAGTGGCCAAGAAGAACTTAAAGGGATAAAAAAATAAAGAGAAACATAAGAGAATGTTAATAAGAGGGGAAAGAAAGTGAGAGAATTTGAGAGATATGAATGAGAAAAATATAAATATAAGTTAAATCTTAAAATTTTAAAAAAAATTATTAAGTTTTATAAGTTAAGCATATATAATATTTAATAATAATAAAATATTTAAAATATTTTAGATTTATTATTATTTTACAATATTACAAATATTTAAACAATATTTTTACTGTTAATCTAAATTTTTTTCTTTTAAAAAAAATTGATTAAATATTAAATTTTATAATTATTGTAATATATTTTCTTTATTTGAAGTAATATATATATTAAAATTAAATAATATTTAAGATTAATGGTCTAATTTTTTATTTCAAATATTTTGTAATATAATATTACTAATTTAAAGAAATTTTATATATAATATATACATACTATTTTAAACATAAATCAATTTTAATGTACTAAATTTTTTATAAATATTTTTCTCAATTTTAAACTATCTCAAAGTTATTCTTTTATTATATCCTATATTGTACCATATTTTTCATTACATAAAATTATTCAAAATTTTATAAAGTTGTAATTAATAATTTTTTACAAAAAAAGCATTTATAATCTATTATTCATAATTATTTTCTTTTTTAAATTAACATATTTTTAAAATGAATTATCATCAATTAGAAAAATGTATCCTATGAACAAGTATGTGAAACAAGACTCACAAGAGGTCACCCATCCAAAAAGTACTCTCAACCAAACAAGTTTAACATTGGATTACCAATGACATCCATTGCTACGATACTAGTGCGGTCACATTGAATAAAAAAGATAAATAATCATAGTTTTTTGATTATTGTCTTAAAATAATGAATCATAATGTATTATAATAAAAATCGTTTTTTATATAAAATACATAAAAAATTACATACACTATTATTTTTTATAATGTATATATTAATACATATGATTTTCTTTTGTCATGTTATGATTCTTATAAATAAAAAAAATAAATTGCATAAAAAATAAAAATAACAAACTATATATGTTCTATAAATATTATATATTAAACCATGATATAAAAGGAATGTCTTAAATTTTTTTAATTGTTGTGCTTAAAAGAGATAATAAAGATAGAGATAACTATTTTAAAAAAGTGAAAAAAAGTCATAGATTGAAAAGAGCAAGATAAAAAGAAATATAAGAATTGAGAGACAAGAGAGATGACTTAATGAACACAAAAAAGATTGAACATAAAAGAGATAGAGAATAAATAAAAATGTGAAAATGTGATGAAAATAAGGAAGTAGAGAAAGATAGAGGAGAGTGAGGCCAAGAAGAATATAAGGACATTAATAATAAAGAGACAACAACTGAATAATATTAAGAGAGAGAAGTAAGTTAATAAATTAGACATTAAGATAAAGAGGAAAATATGGGAAAATAACTTAATAAAACTTAAATTTAAATAGTTAAATTATCATAATTATTAGATATAAAAATAATCATATATAATATTTATTAATTTTAAAATTTAAAACTAATTCAAGTTTACTATTATTTTTAAAATATTACAAATATTTAAATAAAAAATTGAAACTTTTGAATATTTATTTTTTTTAATATTTAAAAAATTATAAAATAGTAATATACTTATTATAATATATTGTATTTATTTGACATGATATTGATAATAAATATAAAATTAAATTCATTTGAATTTATTATAATTTATATAGGTTATCTTGCTAATTATTTAACTAAATTAAAGTTATTATTTTTTATATCATGCGATGGATCGTATTTGTTGTTATAGTAAATTAATAATAATATTAAGAGTTATTTTTATAAATTTATTACTAATCTATTAATTAAAAACAATCTTTTTTGGAATTTAATTTTGGTAAAATTATAATTTTAAAAAAATTAATTCTCATTAACAAGAGAAACTAACTCTACAAAAAGATAGATGCAATAGTAAGACTTCTCAAGAGGTCACCCATTCCAATATTATGAATGTCCAAGCATGGTTAGCTTTGGAGTAGTGCTATAATGATGGTGTAATCTCACTTGCATGCAAAAGACAAAATCGAAGTTATGTGAACCTTTTATTGAAGGTAATGAACCATTTCTAAAATTACTTAAATTATTAAGCATAAACACTCATTACCAAAAAAGAATGACATAACAAATATGTGCAACACAAGCACTTCTCAAGAGGCAATCCCAATACCACTCTTGCTTAAAGAATGCTTACTTTGGAGCTCTAATGAGTTCTAGAACTATAATATAGGTGAGTTCACATGTACATGAAAAAAACAAATTATCATAATTTTTTGATTATTATTTATCTAACAATGAATCATTTCTAAAATAATCTAAATTATCAAGTATATATTATTTTTCAAAATAATTATGTTTATCATTTAAGTGTCGATATATTCAATTATCTATATTTTATTTATGTAAAATTAATAAAAATACTACATGAACTATTTTTTAAAAAAATATTGACATTAATATATAATGTTTTCTTTCAATACATTATCATTCTTAGAAATTAAAAAAATTAAGTTACTTAAAAAATATTAATAATAAAACATATGACTATCTCTAATATTATATATTAAACTATAAACTATAATATATTTCATAAATATATTTAATTGATGGACACAAAAAAGATAGTAAAGATAGATATAACTATTATGTAGGATTGAGAGATATGTGACATTATTTAATTATGGAGAAAAGAAAAAGAAGAACATAGAAGAGATGGAGAGAAAATATAAAACAGTGGACGGGAGAGAAATAAGAAGTTCAAGAAGGTTAAAGGAGACCGAGAGTGAAGAGGATTGTTAGGAGATGAAGGATGAAGAGACAAAATAAGACTAATAATAACAAAAAGAAATAAGAGATTTCAATTATAAAAAAAAAATTTAATTAAATGATAAATAATAAAATTATTCTAAAATATTGTCTCTATTTGATATAAATAGATAATAAATATACATAATATTTAAGATTTAAAAAATAATTTTGGTTTTTATATTTTTTATAAGATAACATTACTTTATTTAATAAATCTATATATAGAATATGTACTGTCATACAATTAAATTAAATCTAATTTGTTATATTGATATATGTTTTTTTTCTTAATGTTAAAAAAAAATTTAAGTTATTATTTTATTATATCACATGATGTGTTATATTTATTATTATATGAATTTGATAATATTGTTTTCAAGTTTTTGTTAAATATGAATTACTAAAAAGTTAATTATAAACTATCTTTTTAATCATAAATTTTTTTAATATTAACAAGTTATTAAAATTAAACGTCACACATTAAAAAAGGAATGCTATCAAAAATGTCTGCCACACAAAGTCTTCTTAAGAGCAAACCCATCCCAATAGTGCTCTTACCAAAGAATGCTTATTTTTTGGAGTTTTAATTAGAATGAGTGCTATAATATTAGTGTGGTCATGCATGCAAACAAAAGTTAAATTATCATAGTTGTGTGTTCATTGTGTTGATGATAATGAATCATTTTTAAAACAATCTAAATTGTAAAGTATATGCACTTTATAAAAACTAACGCTTATCATATATGTTTTATTATATTCAAATATAAATATTTTGTTTATATAAAAATAATAAAAAGAATTACATTAACTATTATTTTTGAAAATATTGGCATTAATACATAACAATTTCTTTCTATATGTTATCATTCTTATTAAAAAAATTAAATTATGTAAAAAATATAAATAATAAATTTAAATTTTCAAACATGTATACAAAAATAAATATCATAGTTGTTTGATTATTTTTTTGATTGAAATGAACCATTTCTAAAATTTCTAAATTATTAAATCTATAATTTTTTAAATAAAATTTATGCTTCTTATATATTCCAAATATAATATAATATGATAGTTTCATTAAACTAAATTTATAAATAATTACATAAACTATTATTTTCAAAAAAGTTGACTATTTGAAGTGAAATTCTTTTCCATTACGTTATGTTTTATATAAATGAAACATTAAATTACCTAATAAATAACATTACTAAATTATGTATTTGTCATATACTTTATATATTAAACTATACAACACAAAAGATTTCTCAAATATTCTTAATTCAAGGGGTGAGAAAATGTAATTAGGCAAGAGTTGATTATTCTTGGAGAGAGATAAAGTCATGGATTAATAAGAGAAAATTAGAGAGAAAAATAGTATTAGAGAAAGATGAGAGATGATTTAATGAAGAAGAAAACAGAAGAGAGAACATAAACAAATTAAAGAGAAAAAATAAATAATTGAAAGTGAGAGATGAGAAAATAGAGAAGGATAGACGAGTGAGAGAGGCCAAGAATAATATAAGGACATAAAGAATGATAACACAAACAAAAGAGAGATAATAAGATAGTGTGGAAAGTAAGAGAATGTCTTAAAGGAAAATCTATAAAAAAATAATTTAATAAAAATTAACCATCGAAAACTAGGGGGTGGCCACAATGATCCTTAATGGTTCAATGGTAATTACTTCTTAATGAGGATTCGTACAAAATCAAATCAAAACACTCAATTTTTAAGTCAAATAAATGATACACATTCGTAAATACAACAAAATCACAAACAACTCCTTGTCAATGAATTGGACGATTAGTTCCTGAACCAAGCAAGTGCCAAATAACCAAGTTAATGTGCATCGTTCGATAATGCATTTTCATGATTTAATGATCACCGCCATATTTTATTTTCCAAATTATTAATTCTTACGATGATCTGATCATGCTACATCATGATCTCAAAATTCTTATTTCTTCTATTAGCAAATTTAAATCTTATCATTAGATCATGAGTTTGATCTAATGGACCAGATCAACTTCATATTTATAAAGGTATAGATTCAATTGCATCTACCAATTAGGTTTTATTATCAATGGTCCCAGAGCATTCTGATCTAATGGCTACTATGCAACAGCTATTTTAGTAGTTATTTTGAGCCATTGGAGTTTTTTATTTATTTAACTTCTAATTAGAATATTGCAAAAGATACAAAAATTATAACCACTAAACTTTGCATTTTGGTAAGTCTTTTTAGCCAATACAAATTGCATTTTAATTGGATACTTGTTTACGAAAATAAAAATTTTTTTATTTGACCCCAATAAAAAATTTTAGAGTCATTAACAGCTTGTTTTTGTCATTATTTTCATATTCTACTATGCCATTCATTTGTCAAACTCTTAAAATTCTTTTACTTCTCAAATCATTTATGTTATTTATTTTCTTGATGTTTAATTCATTTAGTGAAGATACTTGTGCCTCTTTGAAATTTTTTAAATGTAGATTTTTGTTGTCTTGATTTAGATTTTATCACTGATTGTTTTTCCTATTTTTTCTTTTTGATTTCGCTGCAATATCGTAGTAGTTTGTCTAATTTGTCATTTTTTGTGAGGGTTTAGCCTACCCTTGTTTTGATAATAACCTCTCATTGTGTTGTGTTTATGTGGTTTTTACTTGAGGTGGATGAATGCTTGTTTTATAAGATGAACCAACTAAAAATAAATTCTATACATTTTAAATTATTTTTGAATTTTTAATTACACAACTTTTATAAAACATAATATTTTTTTAAAATAAAATTAAAAAAATTATAAAAACCATGTTT
This sequence comes from Vanilla planifolia, assembly GCA_023846275.1. Lineage (NCBI taxonomy): Eukaryota > Viridiplantae > Streptophyta > Magnoliopsida > Asparagales > Orchidaceae > Vanilla > Vanilla planifolia. The sequence goes on along the minus strand of JAIUJO010000198.1, from coordinate 525,839 downwards.
ATTTATTTGTTAAAAATTATTAAAAATTACAATAAATATTTTATGGAAATATTTTGTAACAAATCAAATAATTATTTGTAGTAATTCACCCCACTTACTAAACCTCACATCAAACATCTTATTAAAATTAATTTTTTTTAGGAGAAATATGTGTGTTATGAAAAAACATATGCAACAATACGACTTCTTAAGAGATTACCCATTCAAGCACTCAGATTGACTAAGCAAGCTTAAGTTTGGAGTTATAATGATATCAAGTGTTATAGTGCTTGTGTGGTCGCACAAGCATGCAAAGGAAAAACATAAAAGTTTTGTCATTATCTTTATGAAGTTATTAAACTATTTCTATAATTTCCTAAATTACTAAGCATATTAACTTTTAAATAAAATTTGTACTTTTTATATGTGTTTTAATATATTATGATATAAATATTTATTTATATGAAATAAATAAAAAATTACATAAATTAACATTTTTAACATAAAATACATATTTAACAAAATATTTATCTATTACACTATATCATAACAAAAATATCTTAAATATTATTAATTAATAGGCTAAAAAGTAGAAAACAAAGATGTACCTAACCATTTTCTTTAAGAGAGAAAGTCATAGATTAATTATAAAAATAGATAAAAAATAAATAATAGAGAGAGTTGAGAGATCATTTAACGAAAAGAAAAAGAAAAGAAAGAACGTAGAAGATATATAGAGAATAAATAAAAAGGCAAAGGATAGAGAAATGATAAAGAAGAGAAGGATAATAGAGAAACCAATAAGAATATGAGGACAAAGAATGCAGACATGAATAAGAAAATGATAATAACTGACAAACAAATGAGAGAAATTGACACACATTAAGATAAAGATAAAAAAGTGAGAAAAAATTAAATAAAAATAAAACCTTATTAATTGAACTTTTAATATTTATAATAAAAAAATATAAAAGTATTCTAAGTTTTCTATTATTTATTAATATTTATAACTATTTAAGAATCATTGATTATTAAATAAAGATTATTTTATTCAAACTTAAAATTAAAAAATTATTAAAATAATAAATATAATAAGTATCACTATAAATTTTCATTATTTGATATAATATTGATATTAATAGCAAATAATTTTTAACTTCAATAATTTTTTTAGATTTAATTTTTTTATTAAATATTAGTACATTTAAAAAATATTATACACAACGTGTATATATATATATATATATATATATCAGAAACATAAATTAATTCTAATTTATTATATTTTTATAATTATATTTCTTTATATTAAATTATATTAAATCTATTCTTTTATTATATGAAATGTTGTTTCAAATTTACTATTCCATGAAACTCAAAAAAATGTTATAAAGTTGTTATTAATAATTAGTTACAAAAATGACATTCATAAACTATAATTTATTATCATTTAATTTAAAAAAACATTTTATTAAAATAAATTTTAATTCATTAGAAAAATGAATGTTAAGAACAAATATGCACAACAATACTCTTAAGAGGTCATCCAACCAAAAACTCCTAAAAAAGCAAGCTTAACATTGGAACACTAATAAGATCAATTGATATAATAATTGTGTGGTCACATATGAATAAAATAGATAAATACTGATTACTGTGTGAATATTTTCTTAAAAAATGAATCATAATATATTATAATAATAATATTTCATTAATATAAAACTAATAAAATTATATAAATTATTATTTCTTTAAATGTAGATATTACTAAATATTATTTTCTTTTGTTATGTAATGATTTTTATAAATAAAAAGAATTATTAAAAAATAAATAATTAAATACATATTTTTAATTGATGTGCCTAAAAAAAGTAATAGTGATATAGATAACTATTTTAAAAGAGAAAAATGATAGATTAATAAGAGCATGATAAGAAAGGGAAAATAAAAAACACAAAAAAGATGTAGAAAATAAGTAAAAAAGTGAAATAGAGAGAAAAAGAGGAATAAAAAGATGTAAAGAATAAAGAGACAAATGAGATAATGATAATAAGAGAGGAAAGTAAGAGAATATGTTAGACAATAAGATAAATAAAAAAATATGGGAAATATAATATAATAATAATAATTTAATTTTAGTATTTAAATGTACAAAATTTATTAAATATAAAAATTAATCATATTTAATATGTATTAATTTTAAAATATAAAAAATTGAGGTTTGTTATTATTTTTTATTATTATCAATATTTAAAGAATGTTTTGATAATTAATTTAATATTATTTGATTCATACTTTAAAAAAATTAACTAAATAAAAAATTACATAATTATTGTAATCTATTATTTTTATTTGACATAATATAGATAATAAATATAAATAGCATTAAAGATTAATAAAATAATTTTAGATTTCTTATTTTTAATAACATAACATTACTTTTTATAATATCTATACAACAAAATATATAATATTATTATATAAATTAATTCTAATTTATTATAATTAATATAATTTAATTAACTTAATATTAAATAAAATTAAAATTATTATTTTATTATATCATTTTGTGTGTCATATATATATTTTTATATAAAATTGATAATAATGTAATAAAGTTGTTATTAAATATTAGTTATTAAAATGGCAACTATATACTATCATTTTTAATATTTCAATTTTTTAATATTAATATGCTTTTAATAATTAAAGTATATACAATTTTTAAAATATTATTCTTATTATCTATGTGTTAACATATTATAATATCAATATTTATTTATATAAAAGTAATAATAAATAATTACATAAAATATAATTTAAAAAAATATTAACATTAAAATATAGATATAGATAAGAGACTATTTCATGAAGAAGATAATAAAAAAGATAGAGGAGATAGAGAGAGAAAAGTCAAAGTGAGAGAAATGTTAAATTAAAGAAGGATAGCAAAGTGAGTGGTGAAGAAGAATATTAGGATTTAAAGAATGAAAAGAATAAAAAGAAAATAATAATAAGAGTGACAAAGAAGTGAGAGAATATGAGAGATGTTAAGATAAAAAGAAAAAAGTGGGAGAATAATTAATCTTATATAATATTTGATAATAATAAAATGAAAAAACTATTTTAGTTATATTATTACTTTAGAATATTAATAATATCTAAAAAATATTTTGGTTATTAACTTAATATTATTGTTGATCTCCAAACTTCTATGATATAACATAATGTAATATAGTATGTATAAAATTTCCTAAATTAATAAGCCTACACACTTCTAAATAAAATTTATTTTTGTTACATTTGTCATAATATAATATAATAGAAATATTTTAATAAATTAAAATTACTAAATAATTTCATACACTTTTTAAAATTAAACAATTTTAAATAAAATTTTCTTCCATTATGTTACCTTTCTTAAAAATTAAAAAACTTAAATGAAACAATAAATATTAGTAATATAATATATATTTTCTAAATATTATTAATTAAATGGTTAAAAAAATATAATCCAAAATAAGATAATTTTTTTGAAACACAAAGTCATGGATTGATATGAGTAAAATATACAGGAAAGTAATAATAGAGGGAGATGGAGTTAATTTAATGAAGCAGAAAAAAAATGAGAGAACATAAGGAAAATAGAGTGAAAAAAAGTAAAAGGCCGAGAAATGGGAATGTAAAGAAGGATGGCGGTGTTAGAGAGGCCAAAAATAATATAAAAAAAATATATAATGAAGACATAAATAAAGGAGTGAAAATAAGAGAGAGAATGAAGTGAGGAATATATTTAAGGGAAATATGTGAGAAAAGTAATTTAATAAAAATTAACCATCAAAAACTAATGGGTCGCCATAGCAAAGCACAGAGATGTTTGTGTGGTAATTACTTATGAATTAGGTTTTGTAAATAACCATGTCCAAAAATTCCAATTTTTAACCAAGTAATCGCACCAAGCACACACAACTAGCTCGCTGGTCACTCGGGTGATTAATTCTCAAACACAACAAAAGCAAGCCATCCAAGATATTTAGCTAATGATGATGGTTACAAAAATCCTTATAATTTTTAAGAAGAAACATGCAATGATGATCAGCAATGTGGGACAAAACATGCAAAATTTTCCTTACAATCAATTCTTGAATATCAGGATTAAGGTGTGGTGATCGATAATGCATTTTTGTGATCTGACGATCATTGTCATATTTAATCTTTTATAGCGCTAATTCTTTTAGTTGTCTGATCACTCTATGTCATGATTGTACTGTCTTTATTACTTCTACTAACAAAGTTGAATCATACAGTCAGATCACGATTTTGATCTAATGTACTAGATCAATTTCATATTTACAAAGGAGTAGATTTGATTGCAACCATCAAATCTCATAGTTTCTACGATCGAACGATCTTGGAGCATTCTGATCTAACGACTACTATACAACGACTATTTTACCGTATACTTCGAGCAACTAGAGAGTTATTTATTTATTAATTTACTAATTTAAATATTACCAAATTAACAAAGTTTCAAACGACAAATTTTAGTGTTTCGTAAGTGTTTCTAGCCATTAAAAATTGCACATAAACAGATGTTTTTGGTACAAAAATAAACAAAAGTTTTATGTGATTCTAAGAAAAATTATTAAAGTCATTAATAGGTCATTTCCATCATTATTTTCATAATTACTACACCGTTCAATCATCAAACTCCTGAAATTTTTTCCTTGTCAAATTAGTTAAGTTATTAATTTTCTTGATATTTTATTCATTTAGTTAAAACTCTTGTGCCTCTTCATTTCTTTCATTATGAATCGTATTTTTGTTGTATTGATTTAGATTTTATGTCTCTAAATGTTTTTTTCATTATTTCGTTGTAAGTCTGTAGTATTTTGTCCCATTTATTTTATTATAACACTATAGTAGTCTATCTAGTTTGTGTTTTTGTGTGGGTTTAGCCAACTGGTCTTTTCACAAAAGGCTTCAATTGTGTTATGTTTGCATGGTTTTTTCTTGTGGTAGACATAGGATTGTATTAAAAGTAAAACTTAAAAATCAACTGTGCGCACTTTTAATTATTATTGATTTTTACAATGCATGACTATTACAAAACTTGAAGTGTTTTTAAAATAAAAGTAAAATTTATAAAAAATGACTTCTATATATTTCTAATAAATAAAAACTTTTTTCTTATAAATTCACTACCTTTTACTGAATCTTACTTGAAATATCTTATTTGAATTAGATGTCTTTAAGGAGAAAAATGAGTGTTATGTAAAAATATGTGCAAAACAAGGACTTCCAAAGAGATAACCCAATCGAATAGTACTCTAGCACAAGCATGCTTAACTTTGGAGTTTAATGGGCTCAAGTGTGATAATTCTAGTGTAGTAATAGGTAAATGAAAAAGAGAAAAAAGAAGAATATTGAGGAGATAAAGAGAAAAATTAAAAAAATGGAAAAGAGTGAATGAGAAATTGAAGAAAGATAGAGGAGAGAGTGTAAAAGAATGGCAATGGAAGAACAACAATGAAGAGACAAAAAACATAATCATAATAAAAGAAAGAAACAGGTGAGAGAATATAAGAGATATTAAAATAAAGACAAAAAATTAAGAAAAATAATTAAATAAAAGTTAAATCTTAATAATTAACTTATAATATTTATAGAATATAACATGTTAATCTTACATAATATTTAATAATAACATAATTGTAAAAAATATTCGAGATTTATCATTATTTTAGAATATTATTAATATCAAAAAAATTATTTGATTATTAATTTTCTTATTATTTTTTATCTGTAATTTTTTATAATGTAATATTTTTATATTTAAAAAATTTAATAAATTTAATAAATTATAAATAAATGCTATTTTTAAAACATTAATGCTAATTTATTTAAGTTATTTTTCTAAATATTTAACTAAATTAAAATTACTATCTTATTGTATCATAAGATGTATAATATTTATTATTACATTAAATAAAAATAATATAATATAACTATTTTTTCAAATATGATTATTAGAACTACGGTTATTAACTAACATTTATAATAATATAATACTTTTTAAAATTACAAAGTTATAAAAAATAATTATTATTTCTTAAACAAAATTTCGGAAAAAATATGTGCAACAATAGTACCTCGAATGAGGTTAGCCATCCCACCACTATGCATTTCTAAGCATGCTTAACTTCAGAGTTCTATTAATATCTAGTGCTATAATGGGGATGTGGTTGCACATGCATGCAAATAACAAAAAATTATTATGTGATTATTTTTTTGAGGCATTGGACAATTTCTAAAATTTTCTAAACTATTAAGCATATAAACTTTTAAATAGAATTTATGCTTTTTATATATGTTGTAATATATTATAATATCAATATTTTATTTTATGAAAAAAAATAAATTACATAAATATTAATTTTTTACTTACATTGACTTTAATAAATAAGATTTTCTTCCATTTTGTTATCAATCGTATAAATAAAAAAATTAAATTATGTATTTAATAAAAATAATATAATATATATTTATAAAAAAGCTATAAATTAGACTATTTCACATAAAATAACTCTTTAAAATTTTTAATTGATTAGCAAAGAAAGGGATAATCCAGTTGAGCTAACTATTTTCTAAAAGAAAAAAAATTAAGATTAAAAAGTCAAAAAAGATATAAAAAATAATAGAGAAAGATGAAAGTTGATTTAATTAAGTGGAAAAAATAGTTAGAACATAGAAGAGATCAAGAGAACAAATTAAAAAAATTGAAAGAGTGATAAATGAGAAAGAAGAGATGGAAAATAAAGAAAAAGGCCCAAAACATCATAAGGAGATAAAAAAAGAAGTGACATATAATAGAATTATAAAAAGAGAGAGTAAAGTGAGATAATTTGAGAGACATTGATATAAAGAGAAAAAAATGAATGAAAAAACTAAATAAAAATAAAACCTTATTAATTAAACTATTAATATTTATCAAATACTAAACTTTAACCATATAAAATATTTAACTAAAAAATATAATAACTATTTTAGTTTATTATTAATTTTAAATATTTTAAATGTTTAGAGAATATTTTGGAAATTAATTTAATTTTACTATATTCATATTAAAAATTTAAAAATTAATTAATTAATAAATGCTATAATTATCATAATATATTATCTTTATTGATGTAATAAAGATATTGAAAATAAATAATATTTTAAAAAATTGATTTAATTTTAGATTTGTAATATTTTATAAATAATATTGTTATATTTAAAGAAATATATACAACATATATACTATCTCATAATTAAACTATATTAAAGTTATTCTTTTATTATATCATATGTTATGTCATATTTATTATTAAATGAAATTAACATAGATTTTATAAAGCTTTTATTAATTATTAATTATAAAAATGACATTCATAGATTGTAACATATAATCATTTAATTTTTTAAAATTAACATATTATTAAAATAAATTAGCATTCATTACAAAAATAAATGATATGATAAATATATGTGCAACGACACTCTTAATTGGAGTACTAATGAGATAAATTGTTATAACACTATTGTGGTTACATATGAATAAAAAAGATAAATAATCATAGTTTTGTTGTTATCATCTTGAAAATAATGAATCACAATATATTTTAATATTAGTATTTTATTACTGAAAAATTCATAAAAATTTACTTAACTTAATTCTTTTTATATTGTAGATATTAGTATAAATGATTTTCTTTTGTTAGATTATCTCTCTTATTAAAAATAATTAAATTTATTAGAAATGATAAATAATAAAATATATATGTTTCTCAAATATTACATATTAAACTATGATGTATGAGGATTTGTTAAATGTTGTGTGCTGATGTGCTTAAAAAAGGATAATAGGGATAGAGATACCACTTTAAATAAGAGAAAAGTCACAGATTGATAACAATAAAACAAAGATGAAAATAGCAATAGAGAGAGATCAAAGATGATTTATTGAAGAAAAAAAGAAAGATGAAAACTTAAAAGATATAATAAGAATAATAAAAAAGTGAAAAAGAGGGACAAAGTTATAAAAGTGATAAAAACAATTTAATTAAATTTAAATTTTATTAATTAAACTAATAACATTGATTAAATATAAATTATGAATCGTATATAATAATTATTAATTTTGAAAGATGAAAACTACTTGAGCATTATTATTAATTTATAATATTATAAATATTTAAAGAATATTGTGAGTATTATCTAAGTATTATTTTATTCGAAAATAAAATTTATAAAATTTAATTAATAATAAATAATATAATTATTCTATTATAATAACTTCATTTAATATAATATAGATAATAAATATAAATATTATTTGATGTTAATGAAATAATTTTAGACTTTTCTTTTTTATTACATTAAATAATTTATTTTGCTTAGTATTAAACAAAGTTAAAGTTATTATTTTATTATATCACATGATATGTCATATTTAAAATTATTTGAAATTGATAATAATGTTATAAATTTGTTATTAAAAATTAATTATTAAAACAACAATTACAAACTATCTTTTTTAATGATTTAACATTTTCATAACAATATGTTGTTAAAATTAATCGTCATTCATTAGAAACAAAAGCATAAAAAAATAAACGCAACATGAATACTTCTCAGAAGGCACCCATCCTTAAAATGTACTTGTCTAAGAATTCTTAAATTTGGAGTTCTAATTAAATCTAGTGCTATAATGTTGGTGTGGTCACACATATATGCAAAAGACAAATAATATTAATTTTGTGTTATTATCTTGATGATAATCAATGATTTTTAAAATAATCTCAATTATCAACCATATGCACTTTTATAAAAATCATTTTTATCGTATATGTGTCAATATTTTCTTATATTAATATTTTTATCTTTATAAAATTAAAAAATATCAAATAAAGTATAGTTTTTGAAAAATGTCGACAATAATATATATAATGTTCTTTTAATACATTATCATTCTTATAAAAAAAATTAAAGTATTTAAAATTATTAAAATAAAAAATATAATTATCACTAAAATTACAAATTAAACTATGCAATATAAGAGATTTCATAAATATTATTAATTGATGGACATAGTAAAAGATAATTGAGAAAGAAATAACTATTTTATCCAAAAGGGAGAAAGATACGGAACGATAAGAGTGAAATGAAAAGAAAAAATAATAATTGAGATGGATGAGAGATTATTTAATGAAGAAAATAAGATAGAGGAGAGCATAAAGGTGATAGAGAGAAACAATAAAATTGTGGAAGGGAGAGAAATGAGAAATTAATGAAGAACAGAGAAGAGAGAGATACAAAACACTATTTCAAGATAGCAGATAAGAAAAAACGTGAATGATTATAAGAGAGAGAAAGATGCAAAACATCTTGCAAGACATTGAGATAAAGAGAAAAAAATTAGAGAAATAATTAAATAAAACTTAAATTTTAATAGTTAAACTTATAATATATATAAAATACAACTATTTAACCTTATATATTACTTAACAATAAAAAAATACAAATTTTTTTTGGAGTTTTATATTTATTTTAGAATATTACAAATATTTAAATAGTATGTTGACCATTAATTAAAAATTTGTTTTGTTTCTAAATGAATATTATCATAACTGATTATTCTTTTGATGGCAATGTGTCTTTTCTAAAATAATCTTGATTACAGAGTAAACTCTATTTTTAAAAAAATATACTTATCATATATGTGCTAATATATTCTAATATCAATATTTTATTTACTTTAAAAAATAATTATATAAATTTTTTAATTTTAAAATATTAACATTTATAAATGAGAGTTTATTTCAATATATTAACATTCTTATTAAAAAAATAAATTACGTAAAATTGATAAATAATAAAATATATAATTATTATTAGTATTTTTATTAGACTATATATTATGAGAGATTTTATTATTTGTTAATTCATGGACATAGAAAACATAACAAAGATAAAAATAGTTATTGTGTTAGAGAGAAAGAAATTTTTAATTAATAAGAGTATAACGAAGAGAAAAATAATGATCGAGATGGATGAGAGATTATTTATTCAAGAAGACTTGAAAAAATAGAATATGGAGGAGATGGAAAGAAAAAGTAAAAAATAGAAGGAAGAGAAATGAGAAATTAAATAAGGATATGGGGTAGTCTCAAAGAACAATATTATGTGATAGAGAATATTGAGACAAAAAAAGCAAATTATAATAGAAGAGTGAAAAAAGTGAGAATGTGAGAGATATTGAGATATAGATGAAAATCAGAGAGAAATATTTAAATAAAAGTTAAATCTAAATAGAAAAATTAATAAGATTTATAAAATATAACAAATTAATCTTATATAATATTTAATAATGATAAAATATAGAAAAGTTTTTAGTTTTATTATTACTTTACAATATTACTAATATTTAAAAAATATTTTGACTATTAATTTAATATTTATTTTGATATTTAATATTTAATAATGTAACATTTATATTTTTTAAAAATTCAATTCACCAAATATAAACTATTATAAACAAAAAATTAGTTGAAATTTATTGTAAATTATATAAGCCATATTGCTTAATATTAAACAAAATTAAATTTATTATCTTATTATATCATATGATGTGTTTTGCTTAATATTATATTATTGACAAAAAAATTTTAAAATTTTTATTAAGAATTAAAAAGTAAAATTATAATTTGAAACTAACTTTGCCAATAATTTTTTTATTTTTAACATGTTATTAAAATTTATTACCTCTCATTTGAGGGACAAATGATATGAAAAAATATATGCAACGCTAGGACTTTTAAAGAGGTCACCCATCACAATGCTACTCTCACCCAAGCTTGCCTAACTTTGGAGTTTTAGTGAGATCCAATGCTAAAATGCTGTTATTGTTGAGCTTGCATACAATTGAAAAAAGATCGCAGTTGTGTGATCATTTTGTTGATGAAAATAGACCATTTAAAAAATGCCCCAAGTTATTAGGACTATACATTTTAAATAAAATTTTTGCTTATTATATAAGTCATTGTATACTATAATAATATATTTTATTTAAATAAAATTAATAAATGATAACATAAACTATTATTTTCAAAAAGATAGACAATTATAAATGAAATTTTCTTTCATTATCATACATTTATTATGAATTAAAAAATTTAAATAAAAAAATATTAATAATAAAAAATGTATATTAGTCATATATATTATATATTAAACTATACAACATAAGAAATTTCTTAAATATTTTTATTTAATATATTAAAAAAATTTAATAGAGCTAGAGATGATTATTCTTTAAGAGGGAGAAAATAATAGATTGATAAAAGATAAATGAAGAGTAAACAAATAATAGTGAGCAATGAGAGCTAATTTATTAAAGAAGAAAATAAAAGGGAGAAAATAAATAGCATAAAGAGAATAAATAAGAGAAAGAGAGAGACAACAAAGAAGAGAAAGATAGAGGAGTGAGAGATGTCAAGAATAATACAATGCAATAAGGAATAAAGACACAAATAAAAGAGTGATAATAAGAAGGTAGGAAGGGAGAAATGTCTTAAAGAGGAATAAGTGAGAAAAATAATTTGATAAAATTTAACTACCAAAAAAATAGGGGTCGCCACATGAAACAAAAAGGGTTCAACGGTAAACACTTATGAATGAGGTTCCAGACATAATCAAATCCAAATACTCCATTTTAAATCGAGTAATGTATTACACCTTCGTAAATACAACAAAATCACAAGCAACTCGAATGTTGGTCGCTCACGTAATTACTTCCTAAACCCAACAAAGGCTAACAAACCAAGTTAATGTGCATTGTCTGATCATACACATTCCCAATTGAACAATCACATTCGTCTTTTGTCATTCAAACCAGTAATTATTTTAGTTGTCCAATCATGTTATGTCATGATCACACGATCTGTATTTCTTTTGCTAGCCAAGTTAAACTATGCCGTTAGATCGCTATTCTAATCTGATGGACCAGATCAATTTCACATTTTTAAAGACATAGATTTGATTGCTTCGATTAAATCCCTTATTTTTTTTCAATTGAATGGCTACTGTGAAACTATTATTTTAGCAAATTTTTTGAGTCATTATAGAGTTATTTATTTATTTATTTTCAAATTAAGATATTACAAAAGATGTAAAAATTCTAATGACATAATTCATAGTTGCATGATTATTATTTTGAAAATAATGATTCACTTTAAAAAGTTTCTAAATTAACAAGTAAATATACTTTTAAAAGTTTTTATATGCTCATTAAATCTATCACACTATATTATAATATTAATATTATATTTATATAATATTAAAAATTAATAAAATATTATTTTTATAGCTCTTATATTAATACATAAGGATTTATTCCATAATATTATATTCTAAAAAATTAATAATTAAATTACTAAAAAAATATAAATAATAAAATTTATAATTATCAATAATGTTGTATATTGGATTATGTAGCTTACAATATTTCCTAGATATTGATAATTGTTGAGCATAGAGGAGAAAATAAAGGCAGAGATAACTATTCTACATGAGAGGGAGAGAAAGAGAGAGAAGAGTCATTGATGGATTAGAGCAAAACAAAGAAGAAAATAATAATAGAGAGTGATAAGAGATGATTAAATAATGAGCAAATAATAAGAGAATATAGAAATGATTGAAAGAATAAGTAAAAAAATAAAAAGAGACAAATGAGAAAGTAGAGAAGGAAAGTGAAGAGAGACATAGGTTAAGAAGAATATTATGAGATAAAGAATATAGAGATAAATAATAGAATAATAATACGGGAGAGGAGAAGGTGAGAGAATTTAAGAGACATTGAGACAAAGAAAAAAAGGAAATAATTAAATAAAAGTTTAATCTAAATAATTAAACTTATAATATTTATAAAATACAATAAGTTAATTATATATAATATCTAATAATTGGAAAATATCAAAATTAATTGAGGTTTATTATTATTTTAGAATATTACTAATATTTCAATTTTTTTTTACTATTATTAAATTTTTTTAAATTTAATATTATATAATATAAAATTCTTATATTTAAAAATTCAATATACAACATATATACAATATTATAAACATAATTAATATTATTACTTTATATTAAACTAAATTAATGTTATTATTTTATTAAATCATATGATGTACCACATTTATTACCATATTAAATTAATAATAAAAATTGTAAAATGATTTTTAAAAATTAATTACTAAATTTTTATTATAGACTATGATTTATTATAATTTATTTTTTTAAATTATAATGTTACAAAATTAAATGAATGCTATGAAAAGACATTTGCAATAATAGGACTCCTCAAGAGGTCACCCATCCTAATGCTATGCTTGGCTAAGCATGCTTAACCTTCAGAATACTACAACTATCTAAAGTATATTTTGGCTATTAATTTAAAATTATTTTTTGTACTTAAAATTAAAACTTTAATAAATAATAAATATTATAATTATTCCAATGTATTATATTTATAAGATGTAACAAAGTTATAAAAAGTAGAGAATATTTAACATTAATGATTTAATTTTAGATTTTTATTATTTTATAATGTAATATAACTATATTTGACAAATACTATACACAACATCTATATAATGTTATAAGTATAAATAAATAATAATTTATTGTATTTTGTATAAGGTTTTTTGAATATTAACTATATTAAATTTATTATTTTTTATATCATATGATGTTTCACATTCGTATTATATGAAATTGATAAAAAAGTTAATGAGTTGTTAATAATTAATTAAAAAAATGGGTATTTATTAACAATAAATTATAATTATTTAATTTTTTAAAATTAACATAGTATTAAAATAAATTATCATTCATTACACAAAAGGAATGAAAAAATATCTATAATAGTACTCTGAGAAGGTCGCTTATCTAAAAACTACTCTAAAGAAGTAAGCTTAACATTGGAGTACTAATGAAATCTAGTACTATAATACTAGTGTTGTTAAGTATAAATATAAAAGAGAAATAATTGTAGTTGTCTGATTATTATCTTGAAAATAATGAATCATTATATATTATAATAATAATAATATTTTTATATAAACTTAATTAAAAATCTTATAAAATATTATTTTTTTAATATAGATATCAATACATATGATTTTCTTATATTATATCATAATTCTTATAGATACAAAATTAAATTAAATAAAAAATGTAAATAATAACATATATATATTTTTATAAATATTATATATTAAAAAATTTATTTCATATTATTAACTAAAGTTCTTAAAAGAGATAATAGACATAGAGATAACTAAATCCAAAGAGTGAGAAAAGCCACAGATTGTCAAGAGAAAGATAAAGAGGAAGATCTTAATAAGAAGAGATGAGAGAATATTTGAAGAAGAGAAAAAGAAAATAGGGAATATAAAAGAGATACTAAGAATAAATAAAAAAGTGAAAAAAAGAAAGAAATGAGAAAATAGACAAAGATAGAGAAGTGGGAATAGCCAAGAAGAATATATTAACATAGCAAATAAAAGTCATAAAATGTGTGGTAATAAGAATGAGAATTAAGTGAGAGAATATTTTAGACAATTAGATAAAGAAAAAGGTTATAAAAAGAATTTAATAAATTTTAACAATTAATATTATAATATTTACTAATTTTAAAAAAATTTATTGTATATATTATTTATTAATTTTAAAATAAAAATCTAATAAATGATTATGATGATTTTAGAATATTATAAATATTTAAAGAATATACAAAAAATAAATTTAATATTACTTTATTCATGGTTTAAAAAATGTAAAACTTTATTAAATAATAAATATTATAACTATTATAATATATTGTCTTTGTTTGATATAATATTGCTTGTAAATATAAATAATATTTGACATTATTGAAATAATTTAGATTTTTTATTTTTTATAAAATAATATTACTCTATTTAGAAAATTCTATACATAACACATATATAATATTCCAAATTCAATTTAATTCCAATTTATTATAATCTTTATAAGTTATTTTTTAAAATATTAAAAGAATTAAAGTTATCATTTTACTATATCATATGATGTGCCATATTTAATATTATATGAGATTAAAAAAATGTTATGAAGTTTTTATTAATAATAAATTACCAAAATGTAATTATAAACTATCTTTTTTAATAATTTAAATTTTTAATATTAATATGTTGATAAAATTAATTATCATTCATTAGAAAAAGATTTCTATGACAAAAATGTGCATAACAGGAGTTGTCTAAAGTCATCCATCCCATTATTACTATCGCCCAAGACTGCTTAAGTTTTGAGTTGTAATGAGATCTACGGCTATAATGTTGGTGTTGTCACAAATGCATGCAAAAGACTAATAATCATAGTTTTTTGTTATTACCTTGATTATTATGAACCATTTTAAAATAATCAAAATCATCAAGTATATGCACTTTTAAAAAAAATTATATTTATTACATATAAGATAATGCATTCTAATATATATATATATATACTTTATTTTTAAAAATATAATAAAAAATAAAATAAATAGGTATTTTTTTAAAATGTTGACAATAGTAAATAAAGATTTTCTTTCAATATATTTTTTATAAACTATTATTTTCTTTTATTATTCAATAATTTTTATAAGTTAATAAACTAAATTACATAAAGAATATAAATATCAAAATGCATATTTTTTGAGAAATATTATATATTAAACTATGATATATGAGAGATGTCTTAAATTATTTCAATTGATGTGCTTAGAAAAAGATAATAGAGATAGAGATAACTATTTTAATAAAGACAACAAAATCATTGATTGATAAGCACATGATAAGGAGAAAAATAATGATGGAAAAAGTTGAGAATGATGGAAAGAGTTGAGAGATGATTTTATGAAGAGGAAAAGAAAAGAAAGAATAGAAAAATGATGGAGAGAATAAATAAAATAGTGAAAGAGAGAGAAAATAAGAAAGTAGAGAAGGATAGATGATAAAGAGAGGTTAAAAAGAATATAAAGATATAGAAAATAAAGAGACAAATAAGAGAATGATAATAACATAGAGAAGTAAGTCACAGAAAATGTTAGATATTCAGATAAAGAGAAAAAAGTGTGAAAATTAAACTAATAAAAAGTCAATTTTAAAAATTAATCATATAATTTTTATTAAATATAAAAAGTTAATTTTATATAATATTTATTAATTTTTTTTAAAAAATTATTTAAGGTTTATTATATATTTAAAATTTTATATATATTTAATGAATAATTTTATAATTAATTTAATATTTTTATTCATATATAAAAAGCAAAAATTAACTATAAAATAAATATCATAATTATTCTACTATATTTTCTTTATTTCAAATAATGTAGATAGTAAACATAAGTAATATTTCAGATTAATGAAATAATTTTAAATTTCTTATTTCTTATAAGATAATATTACTTTTTTATAAAATCTATAAACACCATATATATAATATTATAAAATAAAATTATTACTAATTTATTATAATTTAATTAATTTATTTTACTTAATATTAAATAAAATTAAAGTTATTATTTATTATATTGTATAGTGTGTCATATTTATTATTATATGAAATTAATAATAATGTTATGAATTTATTAGTAAATAATAATTACTAAAATGATAATTATAAAATTTATTTTAAATAATTAAATTTTTTTAATATTAAAATGTTATTAAAATTAATTATCACTCATTTAAAAAAGGAATGCCATGAAAAAAATATTTGCAACACAAGGACTTATCAATAAGACACCGATCTTAATAGTGCTCTTGCCAAAGAAAGCATAAATTTGGAGTTCTAATTAGATCCGTTGCTACGATATTGGTGTGGTCACATATGCACTTGAAAGACAAATTATCAATGTTGTGTGATTATTGTGTTGATGATAATGGATCATTTTTAAAATTACCTAAACTTTCCAGTATATTGACTTTTTAAAAAATATTATTTTTATCATATATGTGTTAATATATTATAATATCAATATTTATAATTAATTAAATTATTATTTTCAAAAAAGTTGATATTAATACGTTAGAGTTTCTTTCAATAATTTACAATTCCCATAAAAAAAATTAAATTTTATAAAACTATAAGTAATTAAATATATAATTATAGTTAACATTATATATTAAATAATGTAATATTAGAGATTTTATAAATATTGTTAATTGATGGACATAAAAAAGAAAAAATTAGACAAAAATAATTATTATTTACGAGAGAGCACATTACAAATAGATAAGACTAAAATAAAGAGAAACATAATAATATAGACAAATAAGAGATTATTTAGTGAAGAAGATAAGAAAAAGGTTTAGATAGAGGAGTTATAAAGAAAAATAAGAAAGTAGAAGGGAGAGAAATGAGAAATTGAAGAATGATAGAAAGTGATGGGTGAAGAGGAATATTAGGAGATAGAGAATGAAGAGACAAAAATAGTAATGATAATAAGAGAGAGATTGAAGCGTGAGAATATGAGAGATATAGAGATAAAAAGAAAAGATGAAAGAAATAATTAAGTTAAGTTAAATCTTTATAATAAAACATTAATATTTACAAGATATACCAAGTTAATCTTATGAAATATTTAATAAAAAAGAAATATAAAAAATATTTGAGATTTGTTATTACTTTAAAATATTAATAATATTTACAAATATTTTGATCACTAATTTAATAGTATTTTATATCTCAAATAAGATCTAATATAATATTTTTATATTTAAAAATTTTAATATGTAATATCTATATATTATTACAAACTTAAATTAATATAAATTTATTGCAATTGCTACAGGTTTTTTGCTCTATATTAATCAAAATTGAAGATATTATTTCATTATATCTTGTGCGTGTCTTATTTAATATTATATGAAATTGATAATAACATTATAAAGTTATTTTTAATAATATATTACTTAAATTTTAATTATAAATTATTTATTTTTATAGTTTAAATTTTTTAATATTAACATGTTATTACAATCAATTATCAATCATTAGAAAAAGTAATGCAAGGAAAACATGTGAAGAACACTAAGATTTAAAAAGGATAGCTATTATTATATTACTCATAGCCAAGCAAACTTAACTATGGAGTTCTAACAAGATCCAACGCTAAAATATTAGCATGGTTGAACTTGTATAAAAAAGAAAAAATATTATTATTGTGTTGATTACTTTTTTTGAAATGAACCATTTTTAAAATCTCCTATGTTATAAAGCCTATATAATTTTAAAATAAATTTATGCTTGTTTTAAATATCATAATATAATATAATATATTTGTTTTTAAAAAAAATAATAAATATTTACTTAAGCTATTATTTTCATAAAAGTAGACAATTGTAAACATAATTTCTTTATTATGTTACCTTATAAATGAAAAATTAAATTACATAATAAATATTAATAATAAAATATAAATCTATCATATATATTATATATTAAACTATACAATTTGAGAGATTTCTTAAATATTATTTATTATGAATTGAAAAAAGGTAATAGAGCTGCAGATGATTATTTTGTTTGAGAGAGAAGTCATAGATTAATAAGAGAAAAAAGAGAGAAAAACAATAATAGAAGGGGATGATAGATGATTTGGTACATAAGAAAAGAAAAAGAAAAACATAAAAAAGTTAGAGTGAATAAATAAATAAGTGAAATAGAGAGAGATAAGAAAGTAGAGAAGAAGAGATGATTACAAGAGGCTAAGAATAATATTAGAAGATAGAGAATGAAGACAAACAAAAAAGTGATAACAAAAGAGAGAAGGAAGTGAGAGAATACCCTGAAGAGAAATAAGTGACAAAAATAATATAATATAAATTAAGCATCAAAAACTAATGTGACGCTGTAGCGAACTACGATGGTTCAATGGTTATTCCTTCTGAATAATGATACATACATAATCAAATCCAAACACTTTATTTTTTAATTGTGTAATTGATTATAGCTCTATAAAACCAACAAAATCACTTTCTACATCATTTAATTAAGATGAAAAGAAAAGATGGAACTAAGGAAGATAAAGAGAACAAATGAATAACTGAAAGATAGAGATGAGAAAGAATAGAAGGATAAAGAAGTGAGATAGGCCAAGAATAATATAAAGGGATAAAGAATGAAGACAAATAAAAGAATGATAATAAGAGAGAAGGAAGTGAGAAAATGTCTTAAAGAGAAATAAACGAGAAAATAATTAGATTAAAATTAAAAGCTAGAAACTAATATTTCACCATAGTACGTCGTGATGGTTCAATGGTTATTACATCTGAAGCAGGATCCGTGTATAATCAAATCAAGACACTCCCTTTTTTAGTCAAGTAATTAATTATGTCTTCGTAAATCGGACAAAATCAGATGCAACTCACTCGTTGGTCACTAAGTTGATTAGTTCCTAAACCCAGTAGAGACTAACCTACCAAGTTAATTGGATGTCGATAAATGTTTGGAAAAGCCTTATATGGATAAAGGCATAATTCAAAAGTGTAATGTGGGAAAAAATGCAAATTTTTCCACATGGTGAATTCCTTATTTGTTGGAATAAAATGCATCGTCTGATCAGGCAATTTTGTTATTGAAAGATAAATGTTGTATGGTATCTTTGAACCTGCTAATTCTTTCAGTTGTCCAATTGTGCTATGTCCCAATCACATGGTCCATTTCTCTTTCGTTGGCCAAGTTATATCATTCCATTAGGTTAGGATTCTAATCTAACAAACCAAATCAATTTCATATTTATAAATGTGTAGATTTGATTGTGTCTATTTGATGGCTCTATTTTCTAGATCGATCAAATCTTTGAGCACTCTAATCAAATGGCTACAAAGGATCGGCTATTTTAGCCATTATTTTAAGTCATTGAAGTATTATTTATTTATTTATTTTCAAATTAAAATATTAAAAAAAGTTGCAAAAATTCTAATGACTAAATTATATTTTGGTAAGTGTTTTAGCCATTAAAAAATAATATATAAAAGAAGATTTTTTTAAAAAAAAAAGAAAATTTTTTACGATCCCAAAGAAAAAATATTAAAGCCATTAGCAGCATGTTTCCATCATTGTTTTCACATTTTGATGTGCCATTCACTTGTCAAGCTATTAAAATTATTTTCCATCTTAAATGAGCAATACTTTTCTTAATAACTAGTTCATTTAATTAGGATACTTGTGCCTCTTTAATGATTTTATCAAGCATATGATTTTGGTTGTATTGATTTAGATTTTATTTCACTAAATGTTTTAGTTTTTCATCAATTTTATTTCATTTTAAGGCTATTTAGCCTTTCCCATTTATTTCATTGTAAGATTGTGGTACTCTATCTCATTTGTCTCTTTATTATGAAGGTGTAGCCCATTCATCTTTTGATGAAAAACTTATATTATGCCTTGTTTGCCTGGTTTTTTCTTGTGGTGGACGTAGGCAATTGTATAAGCCGAACTACGTAAATATTGATTGTGTAAATTTTTAGTTATTATTTATTTTTTAATTACACAAATTCTAAAAAATTTAATATTTTTTGAAATAAAAAATCATATTGATATTATTTGTTAAACTTTATTAAAAATTATTATAAATATTTTATTTAATTAATTTTAAATAAATCAGACCTTTATTAATAATAATTCACCCCCTTTTACTAAACCTCAACTCAAACATGTTATTAAAAATAATTATGTTTCATGAGAACAAGGAGTGCTATTAGAAAATATATGCAACACGAGGACTACTTAAGAGGTGACCCATCCCAATAGTGTTTTAGCCCAATCATACTTAACTTTGGAGTTCTAACAAGATCCAATGTGATAATTTTAGTGTGGCTACAAATGCATACAATACACAAAAAATATAGTTGGGTTACAATTATTTTCAAAATAATGATCCAATAAAAAAAGGCTCTAAATTAAAAATTAAATACACTTCTATGATTTTTTACAAGCTTATTATATCTATCATACTATATTATAATATCAATATTTTATTTATATAAAATAAATAAATAATTTAATAAAATATTATTTTTTATAATATTAATAATAATATATAAGAATTTCTTCTATTATATTATCATCTAAAAAAATTTAAATTAATTAATAAAAATAAATAATAAAATATATATTTATCATAAATTTCACACAATAGATTACACAACACAAGGCATTTCTAAAATATTAACAATTAATGAGTAGAAGTAGAGGTAACTGTGATTGAGATAACTATTCACTAAGAGAGAGAGTGAGAAAATCATTATTGATAAGAGCAAAATAGAGGCGAAAATAATAAGAGAGAGATGAAATATTATTTAATAAAGAAGAAAAGAAAAGAAAGTACATGAAAAAGATTGAAAAAATAAAAGTGAGAGAAATGAGAAAATATAAAAGGATAGTGGAGACTGAGAGATGAAGAAGAATATTAAGATATAGAGAATGAAGAGAAAATAAGAGAATGAGAAGAAGAGATGAGAGAAAGAAAGTGAATTTATGAGACATTGAGACAACGAAAGGAGTGAGAGAAATAATTAAATATAAGTTAAATCTAAAAATTAAAATTTATCATATTTATAAAATATAATAAGTTAATCATAAATAATATTTAATAATAACAAAATACAAAAATATTTGAGGTTTATTATTATTTTTGAAAAATTGAAATACTTAAAGTTTTTAATTATTAAGAAAATAGTATTCTAATACCTAACATTCTATAATATATTATTTCTAAATTTACAAATTTGACATAAACATGTACATAATATTATAAATATAAATTAATTCTAATTTATTATATTAAGTAGAAGTTATTTAACTTAATATTGAAGTAAATTAAATTTAATATTTTCTTATATCATATGATTTGCTTTAAATTATTATATTAAATTTGCAATAATATTATAAAGTTATTTTTAAAAAATTAATTAATAAAATTTATATATAAAATATATTTTATAATAGTTTATTTTTTAAAAATTACAATACCATAGAAATTTATTGTCATTCATTAGAAAAAAACGAAAGAACATTTGAAATAATAGGACTTGTTAAGAGGTTATCCATCCTAATACTATACTTATTTAAGCCTTAACTTTGCAGTTCTAATGATTTTGAGTGCTATTATGGTGGTGTGGTTGTACAGGCATACAAAAGATAAAAAAATCAAAGTTGTTTGAATGTTTTTTTAAAAGTATTTAGCAATTTCTAAAAATTCATAAATTATTAAGCATTTCAACTTTTAAATAAAAATTATGCTTTTTGTATATGTTGTAATAATTAGTATTTTTTGTATAAAAATAAATAAAAAATTGCATAAACTATCATTTTTGATAAAATTGTTATTAACACAAGAATTCTTTGATTATGTTATCATTCTTAAAAATAGAAAATTAGATTATGTAGTAAATATAAATAATGAAATATATATTTATTAAAAAATATATATTTTAGTCTATGTCACAAAGGTGAACTCTTAAATATTATTAATTGATAAGCTTAAAATGAGATAATGGAGATGAAGATAAATAATTTCTTGAATAGATTAAGTCATAGATTAAAAGGAAAAAATAGATAAAAAATAATAGAGAGAGATTAGTAGTGATTTAATGAAGAAGAAATTAAAAAAAGAACATAAAAATGATAAAGAGAATAAATAAAAAAGTGAAAGAGGGGGAAATAAAAGAGAAGAGATGGATAATAGAGAAATTTAGAGAAATTGAGAGACATTAAAATATAGATAAAAATAAGAATTTTAGAGACATTGAGATAAAAATAAAAACGTGTTAAAAAATTAAATAAAAAAACCTTAGTAATTAAAATTATAGTAATCATTAAATATTACAAGTTAATCATATATAATATTTAATAAAGATAAAATTTAAAAACTTTTTAAAGTCAATTATGATTTTGGAATATTACAAATATTTAAAGAATATTTTCACTATTAATTTAATATTTATATTTCATACTTAAAATTTTAAAAATAATTAAGTAATAAATATAATAATTATTGTGATATATTATCTTTATATGATGTAACATAGATATTAAAAATAATTAATATTCAATAAGACTGATTTAATTTCAGACTTTGATTATTTTATAATATAATGTTGTTATATTTAAAAAATTCTATACACAACATATATATATTTTTATAATCATAAATTAGTTCTAATTTATTTATTTTTATAAGTTATTTTCCTCTATATTAAATAATATGAAAAATTTTATTTTACTATATCATATGTTTGATCATATTTATTATTACATAAAACTAACAAAAATATTGTAAAGCTTTTATCAATAGTTAATTACAAAAAGGCATTTATAATACTTAGTTTATAATCATTTATTTTTTTTTAAATTAAGATGTTAATAAAATACATTATCATTTATTAGAAAAATGAATATGATGAAAACATGTGCAACCATAATCTCAGGAGGTCACCAATCTCAAAACTACACTCCACCGAGCAAGCTTAACAATAGAGTACTAATGAGATATAGTGCCATAATACTGCTATGGTTACATATAAATAAAAAATTAATAAATAATCATAGGTGTGTGATTATTATCTTGAAATAATGAATCATAATATATTATAATAGTGTTAGATATTAATACGTGCAAATTTCATTTATTATGCCTTTATTCATATAAATAAAAAAATTGCATAAGAAATATAAATAATAAAATATATATTTTTCACCAAAAGTATGTATGGTATTAAGGTTTATGACGATTGCTTAAATAATTGTCAACTTTTTTAAAAGATAGAAAATGACAGATTGATAAGAGTGTTATAAAGAAAAAATAATAATAGAGGGAGATGGAAGATGATTTAATGGTGTGGAAAAAAGAAGAAACATAAAAGATATAGAGATAATAATTAAAAAAGTAAAAATAAAAGAGAAAAAAAAATAAGAGAAAGATAGAGAAGGGAGAGACCAACAAGGGCATAAGGACAGAAAAAAAATGGCAAATTAGAGTGTGGTAAATGAAGAGAGAAGTAAGTGACAGAATTTTTTATACAACAAATAAAGAGAAAAAAATGATACAAATAATTTAATAAAAGATAAATTTTAATAATTAGACATATAATATTTAATAAATATCAAAATTAATCATGTATTATATTTACTAGATTTAAAATATATGAACTATTTGAGGTTTATTATTTTTTTAATATTACAAATATTTAAAGAATATTTTGACAACCAATTTAATATTATTTTATTAATACTTAAAAATAAATAATTTTTTAAGCAATAAATAATAAATAATATAACTTTACTAACATTATTTTTATTTGATAGATAATATAGATAATAAACATAAATAATATTTATCACGAAAGAAATAATTTTAGATTTCTTATTTTTCTTAACATAATATTACTTTATTTAAAGATTGTTTTAAGCATGATATATATACTATTATAATTATAATTTAATTCTAATTTATTATAATTTATGAAAGTTATTTTGCTTAATATTAAAAAAATTAAAGTTATTATTTTATTTATCATATTTAATATTAAAATGAAAGTAATAATATTATTATAAAGTTATTTTTAATAATTAACTACTAAAATTGTAATTATAGGCTATCTTTTTTAATCATGTAATTTTTTTTATTAACATGTTGAAATTAATTAATATTAACTAGAAAAAAGAATGTTATCATAAAATATGAATGACATGAGGACTACTCATGGGTTACCCATCCTAATAGTACTCTTACCATAGAATTTTTATGTTTGGAGTTTTAATGAGATCCAATACTATAATTTGGTGTGGTCAGACATGCATGCATTAGTCAAATAAATGTAGTTATGTTGTTATCTTGACGATAATGAACCATTTCTAAAATAATCTAAATTATAAAATATATGCACTTTTTAAAATAAATTATGCTTATCTATAAGTTTTAATATATTATAATATTAATATTTTATTTATATAAATTTAATAAATAATTACATAAATTATTATTTTAAAATGTTGATCATAATACATTAGATTTTATTTCAATATGCTATCATTATAACACATAAAAAATTGAAGTATATAAAACATATAAAAAGTAAAACTTATAATTATCATTAATATTATAGATTAAACTATACTATATGAGTTATTAAACAAATATCATTATTTAATAGAAATAAAAAAGATAATAAAGGTACAAATAACTATTCTATAAAGGAAAGAAAGTTACAAATTGATAAGAGTAAAATAAAGAGAAAAATAATAATAGAGATAGATGAGAGACTATTGAATGAAGGATACAAGAGAAAAGAGGACATAAGTGTGGTAAAGAAAAAAATAAAAAAGTGGAAGGGAGATAAATCAAAAATTAAAAAGTGAATAGAGGAGAAAATGGGAATGAAATATATTAAGAAATAAATGCTAAAGAGAAAAAATGAGAAAGAGAATAGGAGAGAGAATGAAGTGAGAGAATTTGAAAGATATTAAGATAAAGATAAAAAGTGTGAAAAATAGTGAAATAAAAGTTAAATCATTAAAAAAATTTATAATATTTATAAAATATAAATATTTAATATTACATAGTTTTATTAAAAAATAATAATTGTTAGTGCTTATTTTTATTTTAGAATATTACAAATATTTTAAAATGTTTTGATTATTAGTAAAACATTGTTTCAATTTCTAACATCCTACAACATAATATTTCTATATTTAAAAATTCAATAAACAACACATATACACTGTTATAAACATAAATTTAATTTTTTTAATTTATTATAATTAACAAAATTTATTTCCTTTTAAACTAACTTAAAACTAATAATTTCCATTATATCATATGATGAAACATTTCTAAAATTTTCTAAATTATTAAGAATATATAATTTTAAATAATGTTTAAGCTTTTTTATTTATTGTAACAAATTATAATATCAACATTTTATTTATTAAAAATATTAAAAAGTAAATAAAATATTATTTAAATAAAAAATTTAATCTAATAAAATATTATTTATTGTACTATATAATATATTGCATGATGCTATCATTCTTATAAATAAAAAATTTAATCTAATAATTAATATAAAAAATAAAATATATATTTATCAAATATATTATATATTACATTATGTTATGCAATATATATTAAATAGTATTAACTAAAGAGTTGAAAAGGAGAAAATAGAGATGTATATAACTATTTTTTGAAAGAGAGAAAGTCAGATTAATAAAAGAAGAGTAGATAATAATATATAATAGATATAGATGAGAGATGATTTAATGAAGAGAAAAATAAGAGTGAGAGCAAAGAAGATATAAAGGAAATAAATAAATAAGTTTAAGTGAGAGAAATAACAAAGAGTAGATACATAGTAGAGAGAGGTAAAGAAGAATATAAGAAGATAAAGAATGAAAAGACAAATAAAAGAATAAAAAACAATTATTTTCTCATAGCTCTCCTTTTTCTAATGAAAGACAATTAATTTTAATAAGATGTTTGAAGTTAGGTAGAGTAAAAGGATGATTTTTCTATCAATAAAGATTTCATTTATTAAAAAAATATTACAATAAAATATTTACAGTAATTTTTAGTAATGTTTAATAAATATATAAAAGTGATTTTCGATAAATTTTAAATTTATTTCAAAAACATAAAAAGTTTTATAAAAGTCATATAATTAAAAAATCTACCATAATTAAAAATCTACATAATCGATTTTTAGGTGATTTAACTTATAAAATTTGGCTACATCCACCACAAGAAGAAGCAGGAAAACACAACATAATAAAAGCCTATCATTAAAACAAAGATAAGCTAAACCACCATAATAAAGAGACAAATGAGACAGACTATTACGATGGTATGATGAAATAAATGGGATAGGCTACAATAGCCTTACAATGAAATAAAATGGGAAAAAGTAAAACACTCAGTGAAAAAAATCTAAATCAATTCAACCAAAATGTTATGTTTGATGAAATAATTGAAGAGGCAAAAGTAGCTTTATTTTAAATATCAACAAAACTAAAAACTAAGTTGATATTAGAATGTAAAAAATTTTAGGAGTTTAATGAGTGAATGGTGCATCAGTGTATGAAAATGACAACGAACAAAAGCTACTAATGGCTCTAATATTTTTTCTTGGGATGAAATATAACATTTTCTTATTTTCATAAAAAATCTCTTATTTATATGCTATTTGTAATGACTAAAAATAATTACCAAATAAAAAAATTATTCATTAGAACTTTAGCAAAATTTTAAATATTTTAATCAGGAAATAAAAAATTAAAAAACTATAAAAGAGATTAAAATAATGGATAAAATATTCATTGCATGGTAGCCATTTGTTTGATACGCTTTGACACCTTACGATGATGAAAATTGAGTGATCGAATGGATGGTATTGAATCAACACATCTATAAATGTGAATTTGATCTGGTCCATTAGATCAAAATCATGATCTAATGGTATGATTTAAAATGCACAAGGAAAGAAAAAAGGGCCATGCATTAGCGACATTGAGCGATTGGACAGATGAATGAATTAAAAGTTTGGAAGGTAATTTATGATGGTGATTTTTTTATTGGAAAAATATGTGCTCAAATAGTGTACCTTAATCCTGCCAATTAGAAATTCAGTTAACTCAATTAGCTAGTCCTCGCTAGATTTTTGAACTAATCACTCAGCAACACGAGAGTGAGTTTCAGGTGATTTTCTTGGATTTATGGAGTTGTAATCGATTACTTGATCAGAAAATGGAGTGCTTGAATCTGATTACATACATAACCTCTTTCAGAAGAACCATTGAACCAAAGACAACTCACTATGGCAACTAATTTGATTCTAGTGCTTAATTTTTAGCAAAATATTTTTCTCACTTATTTCTCTTTAACATATTCTCTCACTTCCTTCTCTCTCTTGTTATCACTCTTTTATTTTTTTATTCTCTATCTATTTATATTATTCTGATCTTCTCTAACTCTTTATCCTTCTCTACTTTCTTATCTCTTATTTTCACTTATTTATTTAATCTTTTTATCTTTTTTATCTTCTCTTTTCTTTTCTTTTTTATTAAATCATCTCTCATCTCTCTCTATCATTATTTTTTTTATTTTGCTCTTGTTAATTCATGACATTCTCTGTCTTATAGAATAAACATCTAAAACTTTATTATATTTTTTGAGCACATAAAGTAAAAATATTTAAGAAACATATCATTTTGAAAAATTTAATATAATATATATATAATATATTTTACTACTAATATGTATTACATAACTTAATTTTTTAATTCATAAGAAAGCTAACTTAATTGAAGAAAATTTCATTTAGGAATTTCTACTTTTCTAATTATAATTGTTTAAGTAATTATTTATTAATTTAATATTATAAAATAATTATTTTATCATATATCATGAAGTATACAAAAAACATAAAATTTATTTAAAATTTTATAGGCTTGATAATTTAAGAAATTTTAGAAATGATTCATTTTCAAAAAAAGATATGAAATCACCCATCCTAGCACAATGCATGTGTAATCATGCTTCACTTCAGAGTTCTAATGATATCAAGTGCTAAAATGTTGGTGTGGTCAGACATGCATGCAAAAGATAAAAATTTGAAGTTATGTGATTATTATTTTAAGGTGCTGAACCATTTTTTAAATTTCCTAAATCATTAAGCATATAAATTTTAAGAAAACAATATGCTTTTTTTATGAATGTTTTAATATATTATAATATTGACGTTTTATTTATATGAAATAAATAAAAAACATTACATAAACTTTCATTTTTTATAGCATTGACATTAATATATAAGAATTTTTCCATTATTTTATCAATCTTAAAAAAACAAAATTACATTATGGAAAAAATATAAGTAATAAACTATATATTTGTAAAAAATATTATATCTTAGTTTATATGACAAAAGAGATATCTTAAATATTATCAATTAATGAGCTAAAAATGAGAGAACAAAAATGGAGATATCTATTTTGCTAAAAGAGAGAAAGTCATTGATTAATAAGAGAAAAGTAGGTAGAAAACTTTATTAAAATGACATATGAGTGGTACTCTTGCCTAAGAAAGCTTAACATTGTAGTTTTAACTAGATCTAATGCTACAATATTTGTATGGTCACACATGGATGTAAAAAAGATAATAGAGAAAAAAATTAATATGAAAGAGAGAAAAAGTTATGCATTGATATGAGTAAAATGAAGAGAAAAATAATTATAGAGATAGAAAAATAATTATTTATTAATAATGAGAAGGCATGACAATGGAGAACATAAAGGAAATAGAGAAAAATTAAAAAATGCTATATTTGTCATAAGTTATTTTGCAAAATATTTTAATAAATTAAAGTTATTGTTTTATTATATCATATGATTTGTCATATTTATTATTATATTAAAATAATACTAATATTATAAAGTTTATTTTAAAAATTAATTACAAAAATTATAGTTATAAACTATCATTTAAAATAATTTATTTTATTAATATAATAATATTATAAAAATTAATTTTAATAACTAAGAAAATGAATGTGATGAAAAACTATGTAACAATCCAATTCCCCAAGAGGTCACTCATCCCAATATTACACTTGTCTGAATATGCTTGACATTGGAGTTCTAATGATATTCTATGCTATAATATTATTGTATGTAGCATATGCATGCAAAAGACAAAAAATCAAACATGTTTGATCAATTTATTGATGGTAATGATCTATTTGTAAAGCTTCTAATTTATTAAGAATTTACACTTTTTAGAAAAAAATATGATTATTATGTCATAAAATATTATGATATCACTATTTAATTTATATGAAATAAATAAAAATTACATAGACTCTTGTTTTCTTATAATTTTGACATTAACACATAAGATTTTCTTCCATTATATATTCATTTTTACATATAAAAAATTAAATTACTCAATAAATATATTTAATAAAATATACATTCATAAAAATATTATATATTAGACTATGTCCCACAAGAGTTTTATTAAATATTATTTATTGATGAGTTGAAAATTTGGTAATGGAGATGGAGATAAATTTTTTTAAAAGCAAGAAAGTCACATATTAATAAGATAAAAATAAACAAGAAATTTTGAATACAGAGGTGAGAGATGATTTAATGAAGATAAAAATAAAAAAAGAGAACATAGAAGGGATTGAAAGAATTAATAAATAAGTGAAAGAGAGAGAAATGAGAAAGAGTAGATGGATTGTTGAGAGAGAAGCTAAGAAGAATATGAGGAGATAAAGAACAAAGAAACAAATGAGATAATGATAATTAGAGATAGAGGAAAGTTAGAAATTTTGAGAGACATTGAGTTAAAGAAGAAAAAATGAGAGAAAAAAATTAAATAAAAATAAAATTTTTATAATTAACCTTAGAATTTTTATTAAATATAATCAATTTATCATAAATAATATTTGATAATCATAAAATTAAAAAACTATTTTAGTTTTATTATTATTTTTTAATATGACAAATATTTAAAAAGTATTTTTATTATAAATTTAATAATTTTTCATATTAGAAATTCAAACTTTATTTAAAAAATAAATATTATAAATATTGTAATATGTTATCTTTCTTTGATGCAATATAGATATTAAAAATAAATTATATTTAATTCTAATGATTTAATTATATAATTCAAATATTTTATAAATAATATTTTATTTTTAAAAATTTATATAGATAATATAAATTAATTCTAATTTATTATATATTTTATAGGTATTTTTCTCAATATTAAATTATGTTAAAGTTATTTTTTTATTTTATCATTATATGTATCATATTTATTATTACATGAAATTCACAAAGATGTTATAAGATTATTATTAACAATTAATAGCTAAAATAGTAATGAAAAGCTTTAATTAATAAATATTTAATTTTTAAAATCTAACAAGATTTGAAAATAAATTAATATTCATTAGAAAAGTAAATGTTTTGAAGGATTGACCCATCCAAAAAATACTCTTAATTGAGCAAGATTAATAGTGGAGCAGTAATGAGAGCAACTACTATAATACTAGTGTTGTTACATAAGAATAAAAAACACAAACAATTATAGTTGTGTGATTATTATCTTAAAAATAATGAATCATAATATACTCTAATAATTCCATTTTATTTAAATAAATTTCATAAAAAATTATATAACAATTAGTTTTAATAACGTAGATATTAATACAGATGATTTCTTATGTAAGGTTATCATTCTTATAAAATATATATTTTTTATAAAAATTTTATATTACACTATGATGTATCAGGATTTCCATAGTATTATTAATTGATGTACTTAAAAAGAGATAATAGAGAGATATGAGATGATTTAATTAAGAAGAAAAAAGGAATACAATAGAAATTATGAGAATAAATAAAAAAAGTAAAAAAGAGGGAGAAATATAAAAGTTGACAAAGATTGATAGGAGAGATAAGCCAAGAAAAATATAAGGACATACAAAATAAAAAGATAAATTAAACAATAGTAATAAGAGAGAGAAGTAAGTGAGAGTATATTTTAGATATTATGATAAAGAGAAAAAAGTGATTAGAATAATTTAATAAAAATTAAGTTAAATAATTAACCTTATAATATTTATTAAATATAAAAAATTAATCTTATATAGTATTTTTTATTTTAAAATATAAAAACTATTTGAGGTTTATTATTACCTTAAAATAATTGAAATATTTGAAGATTATTTTATTAAAAATTTAATAATATTAAATTAACATTTGAAATAAAAAAGTTAATTTAAGATTAGAAATATGATTTATTTTTATATATTAACTTTATCTGATATATTATAGATAACAAATATGAATAATTTTTAGATTAATGAAATAATAGATTTCCAATTTTTTTATAACATAATATTAGTTTATTAAAAAACTCTATAGACAACATATATATACTATTGTAAACTTTAATTTATTCTAATTTTATTATAATTGATATAAGTTATCTTGCTAAATTTTAAACAAAATTAAAGTTAATATTTTATTATATAATATGATGTGTCATATTTATTATTATATCAAATTGACAGAAATGATATAATGTTTTCATTAAATACTATGTTCTAAAATGGTGATTATAAACTTTTTTAATAAATTTGTTAATATTTAAAATGTTATTAAAATTAATTATAATTCATTAAAAAGAGAACATTATGTAAAAATATGTGCAACTTGAGGACATCTTAAGAGGCCAACCATTCCAATTTTATTCTTACCTAAAGATTTTGAACTTTACAATTCTAACTAGAGGTAGTGCTATAAGATCATTATGGTTGCACATGTAAGCAAAAAAATATCGTAGTTGTGGGTTTAATGACCTATATATGACATAATATATTAAAATATGATTATTGTATTAAAATCAAACTCATAAATAATTACATAAACTATTATTTTCAAAAAAGTGGACAATTCTAAATGAAAATTTTCCTTAATTTTGTTTCCTTTCTTATAAATTAAAAATTAAATTATGTAAAAAATATTATTAATAAAATATATATTTGTCATATATATTATATATCAAACTATATGACGTGAAAGATTTCTTAAATATTTTCAAAGATTTTCTCAAGAAAAGATAATAGAGCTACAAATGAATATTCTATAAAAGAGAAAAAGTCATGGATTGATAAGAGCAAAATAGAGAGGAAAATGATAATAAAGAGATGAGAGATAATTTAATGAAAAAGAAAATAAAAGATAGAACATAAAGAAATTAGAAAGAATAAATAACTAAGTGAAAACACAAGAGATTGGAAAGTAGAGAGGGATAAAAGAGTGAGCAAGGTAATGAACATTATATATTTACCATATATTAACATATTAAAGTATACAACAAGAGAGATTTCTTAATGAAAAAAGATAATAGAGATAGAGAAGATTATTGTATAAGAGAGAGAAAGTCATAGACTGATAAATGAAAAATAAAGAGAAATATAATAATAGAGAGATGACCAATGATTTAATGAAGAATAAAAGGAAAGAGATAATAAATAAATTAATGAAAGGGAGAGATAAGAAAGTAGAGAAAGATTCAAGAGTGAAAGAAGCCAAAAATAATATAAGGATATACAGAATGATGGCAAATAAAAGAGTGATAACAAAAGAGTGAAAGAAGTGAGAGAATTTCTTTAAGAGAAATAAGTGAAAAAATAATTTAATAAAAATTATGCACCAAAAACTTAAGAGCCTTAACAATAAACTATGGTTGTTCAATGGTTATTACTTTCAAACAAGTTTTTGTGCATAATCAAATTCAAGCACTCCAATTTTTAATCTAGTAATTGATTACATCTTTTTAAATAAACAAAACCAATGCAACCTGCTGGCCAGTCACTAGGGTGATTTGTTTTCCAACAAAACAAAGGCTAGCCAACCAAATTATATGTCTGGCGACAATATTACGAAAAGCTTTACAAGGAGAAAAACATAGTACTGTTGAGCAATGTTGGAGAAAACAAGCAAACTCTTATTGCACATTGAATTCCTTAATTATGAGAGCAATATGCAACGTCCAACTGTGCATTTTCACAATGGAATGATCATCATCATCATATTTTATGTTTCAAACTACTAATTCTAATCAAATGGATCAGATCAATTTCATATTTATAAAAGCATAGATTCTATAGCATCCATCTGATTTCATAGTTTTAATGATCGAATGTTCTTGAAGTCTTCTGATCAAATGTCTACTATGCAATGGCTATTTTAACTATTATTTCTTAGTCATTGGAGAGATATTTCTTTATTTATTTTGTAATTAAAATTTTGCAAAATTTGCAAAAATTCTAATAGTTAAATTTGTTGTTTGGTAAATATTATTCACCATAATAAATTGTGTACAAATAAGCAATTTTTGTAAGTAAACAAGAAAAATTGTTTTGTGTTACTTACAAAAATATACAAAATTCATTAGCATCTTAATTCCATCCTCTTTTTTACACAATGCTGTGCCATTTACTTGTCAAACTCAAGAAATTATTTTCTTTTTTAAATCTACCAATTTATTAATTTTCTTACTATTTAACTCATTTAATTAAGATACTAGTGCCTCTTTAATGATTTCATCAAGTATAACATTTTGATTGTCTTGAATTAGATTTTATGATGCTAAATGTTTTCTTTTTTTTCATTTAATTTTATTTTAAGGTTCAACTAGCTTGTCCCATTTATTTCATTATAAGATCATAGTAGTTTGTCTCATATCTCTCTTTATTGTAAGTGTTTAGCCTACTAGTCTTTTGATGAAAGGCTTACATTGTGCTTTATTTGTTTTGTTTTCTGTTGGATGGATTTTGACTTATTTTATAAATCAAACAACCTGAAAGTTGGTTATGTAAATTTCTAATTATTGTTGATTTTTGAATTACATGTCTTTTGTAAAACATAATATGTTTTTTAAAAAATTAAAATTTATCATAAATCACTATTATATGCTTGTTAAACTTTATTAAAAATTACTATAAATATTTCATTGAAATATCTTTTAATAAATCAATCTACTCAAACCCTTCTTACTGAACCTCACATCGAACATCATATTACAATTAAATATATTACATGAGAAAAAGGATTCCTGTAAGAAAATATGTGCAACACAAGAACATCTGAAGAGGTGATCCATCCATATTGTACGCCAGCATAAGCATGAAAAAGAAAAAATTCGTAGTTGTGTGGTTATTATTTTGAAAATAATGAACCATTTAGAAATGTTTCTAAAATAATAAGTTAAAACCATCCTAAAATTTTTTATATGCTTATTATATGTGTCATACTATATTTAATTATCAATATTTTATTGATATAAAATAAATAAATAATTAAATGATAGGTTATTTCTAACAAGTTAATATTAATACTTAAGAATTTCTTTAAATATATTATCATTCTTATAAATAAAAAATAAAATTAAATAAGAAATTTAAATAATAAAAAAATAATTATTAT
This sequence comes from Vanilla planifolia, assembly GCA_023846275.1. Lineage (NCBI taxonomy): Eukaryota > Viridiplantae > Streptophyta > Magnoliopsida > Asparagales > Orchidaceae > Vanilla > Vanilla planifolia. Next base: position 490,715 of record JAIUJO010000198.1, on the reverse strand, counting down.
TAATTCTATATATTAAACAATATAATATGAGGGATTCGATTAATATCGTAAATCGATGAACATAATAAAGATAATGAAGATAGAAATCATTATTATGTAAGAGAGACAGAAGTTATGAATTGATAAGAGTATAATAAAGAGAAAAATAAAAATAAAGATAGAATGATAAAGGAGATATAGTGGCAAAAAAAATATTAAGAGATAGAGAATGAAGAGATAAAAAAATAATTATAGAAAGAAACAAGTGAGAGAATATAAGAGATATTGAGACAAAAAGAAAAAAGTTAGAAAGAAAATTTCCATAACTTTGCCATCAAGTGACTACTACGTAATAGTTATTTTAGCCATTATTTCATGCCATTGGAGAGTTATTTATCTATTTATTTCTGAATTAAAATATTGCCAAAGTTATGGAAATTTTAGCGGCGGTATGTCTTTTACTTGTTACAAATTGCATAAAAATAAGATTTTTTTGTGAAGTTAAGAAGGAAAATTTTTATGCAATCCATATAAAAAATATTGAAGCCATTAGCAACACATTTCCATCATCATTTTGATACGATGCTGTGCCATTATTCGTCAAATACCTGAAATTATTTTCTTTCTCAAATTTGCTCAGTTATTAGTTTTCTTTATATTTAATACGTTTAATTAAGATACTTGTGCCTCTTTAATGATCTCATTAAGCATTGGATTTTTGATGTTTTGATTTAGATTCATGTTGTTTAATGTTTTTCTTTTCTTACATTTTATTTTATTATAAGGTTATAGATGCACATCTTGTTTAATTAGTTGTAAGACAGTAGTAGTCTGCATAACTTTTCTTTCGCTATAAGGGTTTAGCCTAACCAGGTTTTGACGAAAGGCTTATACTTTATTATGTTTTCCTATTCTTTTCTTGGGGTAGAGGTAGGCCTCTTTTATTAGCCAAACTACTTAAAAACAATTTGTGTATATCTTTAATTATTGTTGATTTTTTAGTTACATGACTTTTATAAAACTTAATATGTTTTGAAAAAAATATTGCAATTTATAGACATCACTATTATATAATTATTAATATTTATTAAAAATTATTATAATTTTTTATTAAAAATTTTTCTAATAAAAAAACTTTTATTTATAGCAATTCACCGCTCTCTTATTGAACCTAACTTCAAACACCATACTAAAATTAATTGTCTTATCTGAGGAGGAATGCTTTAAAAAAAGTTTTGCAACATGAGGACTTCTTATGAGGTGACCCATCCGAACAATACTCTAGCATAAGCATGCTTAACTTTGGAGTTTTAATACAATATATTGTTGTAATTATGGGGTAGTTGCAATTTTTGCAAATGGTAAAAAATCATCATTACATGATTATATTATTGAAAATAATGTTCCATATAAAAACATTTATAAATTTACAAGTAAATGGACTTTTGAAATATTTAATATGCTTATTATATCTATCATAATATATTATAATATCAATATTTTATTTATATAAAATAAATTAAAAATTAAAGAAATTATTATTTTTTATAATGACGACATTAATACATAAAAAATTTCTTACATCGTATTATAATTATTACAAATTAAAAATTAAATTCTTTAAAAAAATAAAAATTAAAAAATTAATAGATATATATATCATAAATATTATATATTAGATTACAAAACCCACGAAATTTATTAAATATTGATAATTGATAAGAAGAAAAAGAGATAATCAAGATCAAGATAACTATTCTATATCAAAAAGAAAGTCATGAATTAAGGAGGGTAAAATAAAGAGAAAATTAATATTAGAGAGAGATGAGAGACGATTTAATAAAAGGAAAAATAAAAAAGTGAACATAAAAAATAGTGAAATAATAAATAAAAGATGATGGAGAGAGAAATGAGAAAGTAGAAAAGCATAGTGGTGAGAGAGAGAGAGGCTAAGAAAAACATTAGGATATTAGAAATAAAGAGACAAAAAAGAGAATGATAATATGAGAGAAAAGAAAGTGAGAGAATTTTTAGAGACATTGAGATAAAGTGAAAAAAGTGAGAGAAATATTTAAATTAAAATTAAATTTTAATACCTAATCTTATCAATATTTATAAAACATAATAAGTTAATCATACATAATATTTAGGAATAATAATACATAAAATATATTTGAGGTTTATTACTATAACAGATTATTAAAAAATATTTAAAATTTTTTTTATTATTAATAAAACTTTATTTTGGTGTTTAATGTTCTATAATATAATATTTCTATATTTAAAAATTAAACATACAACTTATACACACTATTATAAAAATAAATTTATTCTTATTTTTTTAATTAAAAAATATTTTTTCCCTAATATCAAACTAAATTAAAGTTAATATTTTATTATATGTTATGATTTTCCATATTATTATTATCTTAAACTAATAATATTTTTATTAAATTATTTTAAAATAATTAATTACTAAAATTTAATTATAAACTATAATTTAAAAAAATATATGTTTTAAAAAAATATCATGGCTTAAATTTTCACTATCATTCATTAGAAAAAGGAATGCTTTTAAAAAACATATGGGCAATAATAATAGTTATTAAGAGGTCAACTATCCCAACTCTATGCTTGTTTAACTATGTTGGCGTGAATGCATGTAAAAAAAAAAATATAAGTTGTGTGATTACCTTTTGAAAGGTGTTGAACAATTTTTAAAATTTCTTAAATTATTAGGCATATATATTGTTAAATAAAGTTTATTATTATTTACATATTTGTAATATATTATGATATAAATTTTTATTTATATAAAAAATATAAAAAGATTCATAAAATAACATTTTTTATAACATTGAAATGAATACATTAGAATTTATTCCACCATGATATCATTCTTATAAATACGAGTTAAATTACATAAAAATATCAGTAATAAAATATTAGTTTATTAATAATATCATATATTAGATTGTCTTATATAAGATCTCTTAAATATGATTAATTGATGAATTAAAAAAAGATAATTAAAATGGCAATAACTATTTTCTAAAAGAGTAAAGCTACTAATTAATAAGAAAAAAAATAGATTAGAAAATAATAATTGAGAGAAATGATAGATGATTTAATAGAAGAAAGAAAAGAAAAAACATAGAAGAGATAGATAAAATATATAAAAAGTTTAAAAAGAGAAAAGACAAAGAAGAGATTGATAATGAAGAAATGTGAATAAGAATATAAGAAGATAAAGAATGAATAGATAAATAAAAGAATGATAATAGGTGTGAGATGAAAGTGAGAGAATTTGAAAGACATTGAGATTAAGAGAAAAAATGAGAGATAAAAATGAGTGAAAAAAGTAAACAAAAGTAAAGACTTAATAATTAAACTTATAATATTTATTAAATTTTACAAATATCTAAAATATTTTGACTATATATTTAATATTTATTTTCATACAACAAATTAATTAAATAATAAATATTATAATTAGTCCAATATATAATATCTATTTAATATAATATAGATATCAAAATTAAGTAATATTTAGCTCTAATTATTTAATTTTATATTTCTATAATTTTGCAAAGTAATATTACTATATTTGAAAAATTCTATACACAACATATATATACTATTATAAACATAAAATAATTTTGATTTATTAATTTTATAAGTTATTTTTCTCAATATTAAACTATATTAAAGTTGTGGTCTTATTATATTATATTATATGTCATATTTATTAATGCATAAAATTGGCAAAAAAATTAAGGTTGTTATTAATAATTGATTACAAAAATGGTATTTATAAGTTATTATTTGTAATTATTTAATTTTTTAAAATATAAATATTTTTAAAATAGTTTTTAATCATTACAAAAATTAATTCCATAAGATAATATATGCAACAATACTCTTAAGGGGTCACCCATCCAAAAAAAACTCACCAAAGCAAACTTAACATTGTAGTAGTAATAAAATCAAGTGCTATAATGTTAATGCGGTTGCACACTTGTAAAAAAAATAATCATTGCTTTGTGACAATTATCTTGAAAAGATGATTCATAATTTATTATTATAATGATGTTTTATTAATATTAAATAAATAAAAAATTACATAAACTTTTATTTTTTTATAACATAGATTTTAATATATATGAATTTATTTTTTTTGTTATTAATCTTATAATAAAAAAAATTAAATTGCATAAAAACATAAATAATAATATATATATTTTTCATAAATATTATATATTATAGTAATATGTTATAGAGATTTATTAAAGTTTTTCATTAATGTGTTTAAAAAGAGATAATAGAGATAGAGATAATTATTTTAAAAGAGAGAAAAAGTCATAGGTTAATAAGAGTAAGGTAAAATGAAAACTAATAATCGGAAGAGATGATAGATAATTTAATGAAAAGGAAAAAAAAAGGAACATGGAAGAGATGTAGATAAATAAATAAATAATTGAAAGGTAGAGAACTAAGAAAATATAGAGGGGTGAAGGAGATAGAGAAACTAAAAAGAACATCAAGATACAAAAAGTAAAGAGATAATTAATAGAATGATATTGAGAAAGAGAAGAGTAAGTGAGAGAATATATTAAACATTAAGATAAAGAGGGAAAGGTGAGAAAAAGAATTTAATAATAGTTAATTTCTAATAATTTAAATTATATTATTTATTCATATTAAAATATAAAACTATTTTAGGAATATTTATTATTAATTTTATATTATGTTATTCTAACTTAAAAAAAATTAATTAAATAATAAATAATAAAATTATTATAAATTATTACTATTATTTGACATAATATAGATAATAAATATAAATAATATTTAATATTAGTGAAACCATTTTAGATTTCTTATTTTTTATAACATGATATTATTTCACTTAAAAATTTTATATGCATCATGTATATACTATTATAAACTTAAATTAATTTGAATTTTATAATCGATATAAGTTATTTTGTGCAAGATTAAAGAAAATAAAACTTATTATTTTATTATATCATTTGACGTGTCATATTTATTATTGTATTAATTTGACAATAAAATTACAAAGTTGTTATTAAATATTAATTAATGAAATAGTAATTGTAAACTATTTTTTTCTTAATAATTTATTTTTTAAATATTATAATGTTATTAAAAATAATTGTTACTCATAAAAAAAGGAATACTATGAAAAAATATGTGTGACACTTGGAATGCTTAACTTTGGAGTTCTAATGACATCTACTACTATAATATTGGTGTGGATGCATATGCATGCAAAAGATAAGTTATCATTGTTTTGTGGTTATTATCTTAATGCTAATGAGTCATTTGAAAAGCAATATATATCATCAAGTATATGTACTTTTTAAAAAATTATTCTTATCTTATTTTATTAATATATTATAATATCAATATTTTATTTATGTAAAATTAATTAAAAACATTCTCACAAACTATGAAAATAAGTATCAATATTTTGTCTCACATTGCTCATCAACATTGTTTCTATCTCCATATAAGCCTTTTACGTAACCTTTACCGACAGCCAAATAATTTGCACTGTCTGATCGTCCGTTTATGCTATCAAATTATCAACATCGTATTTTATCCTTCAAACCACTTATTCTTTCAGCCGCCTTATCGTGCTATTTCGCAATTGCACGATTGATATTTCCTATGTTTGCCAAGTTAAATTCTACCATCAGATCATGATCTTGATCAAATGGGCCAAAAGAATTTTATATTAATAATTGTGCACATTAGGTCGCATCAATTTAATCGCTCAGAGTTAAACAATAATTTATTTTTTAAACATTAAGAATAATACATAAAAAGTTTATCCATTATATTATAATTTTTAAAAATAAAAATTTAAATATTTAATAAGTATATATAATAAAATATATATTTATGATAAACTTATGTATTACATTATGCATGACATGACATTTATTAAATATTTATAATTTATGAGTAAAAAAAGAAATATTAGAGTTAGACATACCTATTCTATAAGAGAAAGAAACTCTTTAATTGATGAGAGCAAAATATAGTGAAAAAATAATATACAAAGAAGAGAGACGATTTAGTAAAGGGTATAAGAAAAAAGTGAGAACATAGAAAATATATGAAGAATAAAAAAATAAATGAAAGAAAGACATGAGAAAGTGAAGAAGGATAGTGGAGAGAGAGGACAAGAAGAATATTAAGATATTAAGAATAAAGAGAGAAATAAGAGAATTATAATAGAAGGGAGGAGAAAGTGACAGAATTTTAGAGAAATTGTTAAAAAGAGAAGAAAATGAGAGAAATAATGTTAAAAAATTTAATATTTAATAATAATAAAATAAGAAAAGTATTTGAGGTTTGATGTTGTTATAGAGTATTAAGCTATTTAAAATTTTATTAAATATTATTAAAATATTATTTCAAACTTAGTATTCTGTAATATAGTATTTCTATATTTAAAAATTTAAAGTACATCATATATATATTATTTCAAAAGAAAAGTAATTGTAATTTAATATAATTAATAAATGTTATTTTACTTAATAATCAAGTAAATTAAATATAAAATTTTTTATATCATATAATGTTCCATATTTATCATTATATTAAATTAATAATAACTTTATAAAATTATTTTTTAAAAATTAATTACTCATACATAATTGTAAATTATCATTTGTAAATTATCATTTTTGATAAGATTGACATAATACAAAAGAATTCTTTCCATTATGCTATTTTTCTTATAAATAAAAATTAAATTAAATAATAAATATAAATAATAATAATTTTTTAAAAGAGAGAAAGTTGTAGATTAATAAAAGAGAAATAGATAAGAAAATAATAATACAGAGAGATTACAGATGATTTAATGAAGAGGAAATTAAAAAAAGAGAACTTAAAAAAGATAAAAAGAATAAATAAATAAGCTAACAGAGACAATTGAGAAGGAAGAGATGGATAGTAGAGAGAGGGCAATAAGAATATAAGGAGATAAAAAATGAACAAAAAAATAAGAAAATGATAATAAGTTAGAGAAGAAAGTAAGGGAACTTAGGAGACATCGAGATAAAGAGAAAAAAGTAAAAAAAATTAAATAATCATTGAATATTAATAATTAAACTAATAATATTTATTAAATTTTTTAAGTAATCATATATATTATTTAATAGTAATGAAATATAAAAAGTAGTGTAGGTCTATTGTTATTTTGGTATAATACAAAAACCTAAAACATATTTTGGTTATTTATTTAACAATATTTATTTTTTAAATTTAAAAAGTTACATAATAATTTAAATAATAAATATTATAATTATTCTAATATATAATTTTTATTTGATGTAATATAGATTTTAAAAAATAAATAATATTTATCATAATTTATTTAATTTTTCGTTTTTCTTATTTTAAATGTTATAGAAAACATATAATTACTATTATAAACATCAAAAAATTGTAATTTTTAATATTTTTAATGAGTTTTTGCTCAATATTAAACTATATTAATATTATTGTCTTATTATATCATTTGATTTGTTTTATTTTTATTACATGAAATTGGCAAAAATATAATAAAGTTGTTATTAATATTTAATTACAAAAAATGATATTTATAAACTATAAGTAATGATCATTTAATATTTTAAAACTATCATGTTTTAAAAATCAGTTATCTTTTAGTAGGAAAATGATTGCAATGAAAACAATGTGTAACAATTCTCTCAAGGGGTTACCAATCCAAAAACTACTCACACATGCAACCTTAACACTAGAGGACTAATCAAATCTAGTGATATAATGCTAATGTGATTCCATAAGCATAAAAAAGAAAACCAATTGTAGTTTTGTGATTAATACCTTGAAAATAATGAATCATAATGTATTATAATAATAATATTTTTTTTAAATAAAATTCATAAAACATTATGTAAACTATTATTTTTTATAATATAGATATTAATACATACATTTCTCTTTTGTTATGTTGTTATTTTTATAAATTAAAAAATAATTAAATAAAAATTATAAAAAATAAAATATATTATTTTTTCTAAAATATTATATATTAAATTATGATATACAACAATCTTTTAAATATAATGAACATATATAATTTAAAAGAGATAATAGAATTGAAGATAACTAATTTAAAAGGTACAGAAAAGTCACAAACTAATAAAGCAAGATAAAAGGGAAATAAAAAGAGGAAACCTAAATGAGGTAGAGAGAATAAATAAAAAAAAGTGAAAGGAGTAAAATGAGAAATTAGAGAAGGAAAAATAAGAGGGAGGCCATAAAAAAATATAATGATAGAGAATAAAAGGATAAATAAGAGAATGGTAATAAGAGAGAGAAGTAAGTGAGAAACTATGTTTAACATTAAGATAAAGAAAAAAATGATTACAGTAATTTAATAAATATTCAATTTTAATAATTAAACCTATAATATTTCTAAAATAATCTAAATTAGCCAAAATTTGTAATTTCTAAAATAATTTATGTAAAAAACATATATGTTTATATATCCTAATATCAATATTTTAGAAATATAAAATTAATAAAAAAATTACAAAACCTATTATTTTTGAAAATTTTGACATTAATACATAAATGTTTCTTTGGAAAAAATCATTCTTATAAATTAAAAAATTAAAATATGTAAATAATATAAATAGTAAATCATATAATTATTATTAATATTATATATTGATTTTTAAAATTTGAGAGGTTTAATAATTATTGTTAATTGATGGACAAATAAAATTATGGTAGAGACAGAAATAGTTGTTCTCTAGGAGAGAGAAAGTTATGGATTGATAGAGTGAACAAAAATAACAATAATAGAGATAGAACATAGATTATTTAATAAAGGAGACAAGAAAAAGGAGAACATAAAAATGATAGTGGGAAAAATTTAAAAAGTAAAAAGGTTAGAATGGAGAAATTAAAGAAGGATAGAGAAGAGATAGATGTAAAGAAAAATATTTAGAGGTAGAGATTGAAGAGAAAAAAGTGAACAATATTAAGAGAGATAAGAAGTGAGAGGATTTGAGAGATAATTAGATAAAGAGAAAAAAATAACAGAAATCATCAAATCAAAGTTAAATTTTAATATTAAAAATTAAAATATTTATAAAATACGATAATCTAGTCTTATATAATATTTGCAATACTAAAATATAGAAAATGTTTAAGATTTATTATTTTTTAAAAGTATTACAAATCATTAAAAAAATATATTATTATTAATTTAATATTATTTTTTATCTCTAATTTTCTATAATAAAAAAATTTCTATATTTAAAAATTTTAATACATAACATATACAGTGCACTATAAGCAGTTTTTACTATAATTTATTATAGTTGATGTTAGTTATTTTGTTAAACGTTCAACTAAAGTAAAGTTATTACTTTACTATATCATATGATGTGTCATGTTTTTTATTATCTTAAATTAATTATAATTTTTAAATTTATTTTTAAAAATAAATTAATAAAATCATTGTAATAAACTATCAAATACAACTATTTATTTTGTTTAAAATTATTATTTTATAAAAATTAATTATCATTAATTCGAAAAAGAAATTGTTTGGAAGATTATCTGCACAAATAAGACTTCTCAAGAGGTCACCCATCTCAACACTACACTTGTCCAAGAACAAAAAATTGAGTTGTGTTATAATTTTTTTGAAGATAATGATCTATTTCTAAAGTTTTATAAATTATCAAGCATATATAGTTTTAACTAAAATTTATACTTTTTAAATACATCATTAAATATTAAGATATTAACATTTTATTTATATGAAAAAAATAAAATGTTATGTATACTATTATTTTAATAACGTTTATAATAATACATAAGAGTTTCTTCTATTATGTTATCATTCTTGTAAATAAAAAAATTTTGATTATGTAATAAAAGTAATAATTTGGATGAAGGTAACTAATTTATTAAAGAGGGAAAGTCACCTTAATATGAGAAAAATAGATAAGAAAATAACAATAGAGAGAGTTGAGAAATGCTCTAACAAAGAAGAAAAAAAGAGAACAAAAATAGATAGAGAGAATAAATAAATACCTAAAAGAGAGAGAAATGGGAAAGAAGACATGAAATGTGGAAAGAGAGCCTAAGATGAAGATAAAATGACAAAATGAAGAGTCAAATAATAGAATGATAATGGGAGAGAAAAAAGTGTTAGAATTTGAGAGAAATTGACATAAAGAGAAAAAAGTGAGAGGAAATATTAAATATAAGTAAAAGCTTAATAATTAAGTTTATAGTATATTACAAGTTAATCATAAATATTTTTTAATAATAATTAAAAATAATAACAATTTTAAGGTTTATAATTATTTTTCAATATAATAAAAAAATTAAAAATATATTACGATTATTATGTTGATATTTATTTTTTCATTCATAAAATAAAATTTTTAACTAAATAATAAATATTATGATATATTCTCTTAATTTGATGTAATATTGATTTTAAAAAAAATTAGTTTTGATCAATACATATTTAATTTTAGATTTATGAAATTTTATATTATAATATTACTATATTTAGAATATTCTATACATAATATATATAAAATTATAAATATAAATTAATTCACTTAATTATATTTTAAAAGTATTTTTCTCAATATTTAGCTATATTAAGGTTATTATTTTATTGTAACATATGTTGTGCCATATTTATAATTGCAAGAAATTGACAAAAATGTTATAAAGTGATTATCAGTAATTAATTACAAAATTAGTATTTATAAAAAGTAATTCATAATTATTTAATTTTTTAAGATCAACAACTTAGTAAATTAAATTATCAATCATTAGAAAAACAAACACTATGAAAAAATATATGCAACAAAAGTCTCAAGAGGCACCAATTTCAGAACTACTCTCAACAAAGCAAGCTAAATATTAGAGTACTAATGTGATCGATTACTATAATAGTAATGTGGTGACATATGAATAAAAAGGGAAATAATCATATTTGTGTGATTAGTATAATGAAAATAATGAATTATAATACATTCTAAAAGTAATATTTTATTTGTATAAATTTTGTAAAACATTACATAAACTATTATTTTTTATAACATAGATATGAATACATAAGAGTTCTTATGTTTATAGAAAATATATAATTACATAGAAAATATAAATAAGAAAAGATATATTTTTCACAAATACTATAAATTAAACTATGATATTGTGGGCATCTTAAATTTCTTAATTAAAATACTTATAAAGAGATAATAAAGATAAAGAGAACTATTTTAAAAGGGAGAAAAAGCCATAGATAGATAAGAGCAAGATAAAGAGAAACATAATAATAGATAAAGATGAGAGATGATTTAGTGAAGAAGAAAAGAAAATAGAAAAGATAAAAAAGACAGAGAATAAATGAATAAAAGAGAGAAAAATAAGAGAGTAGAGAATGATAGAGTGGAGAGAGATAGAGAAACCAAAATGAATATAAGGTTATAGAGAATAAAAAGATAAACAAGAGATGGAAGTAAGTGAGAGAATATATTAGACATCAAGATAAAGAGAAAAAAGAGAGAAAAACAATTTAATTAAATTTTAATTTTAATAATTAAACTTGTAATATTTATTAAATATAAAAACATTAATCATATATAATATTTATTAATTTTAAAATATAAAAATATTTGAGGCTTATTTTTATTTTAAAATATTACAAATATTTGAACAATATTTTTATTATTAATTTAGTATTATGTAATTTAAGTATAGAATTAAATAATAAATAATATAATTATTCTAATCTATTATTATTATTTGGCATAATATAGAAAATAAATATAAATAATTCTTAAGATTAATGAAATAATTTTAGATTTCCTTTTTTTCAAAACATAATATTACTTTATTTAAAAAATCTATACAAATCATATAAATACTATTAGAAAATTAATTTAATTAGAATTTATTATGATTAATATAAGCTACTTTACTAAATGCTGTCTTTTTAATAATCTAAAATTTAAGTATTAAAATGTTACTAAAATTAATTGTCACTCATTAAAAAAATGCTATGAAATAATATGTGCAACATGAGGCCTTCTTAAGAGGCCCGCTATCCCAATAATACGCTTGGATAACAGTACTAACTTTGGAATTCCAACGAGATCATGTGGAATAAAGTTGGTGTGGTCGTACATGCATGCTAGAGAAAAATTAACTATTGTAATGGAAATTATGAATTATCATTTATAATATGTTTTTTGTATTATAATGTAATAAAAATTTATTTTTTGTTTATTCGAAGAAGGAATGCTATGAAAACAATATGTGCGATAGTGGGACGTTTAAAGAAGCAAACCATCCCAACACAAATCTTATAGAAACATGATTATCTTTAGAGTTTTAATGAGATCTAATTCTAAAATGGTAGTGTGATCAGACATGCAAAAAAAAGAAGATAGTGACAACATGAAGAAGATAGAAATTACAAATAAAATAGTAAAACATAGAGTGAAATAAGAAAGTAGATAATGATAGAGGAGATAGAGGGGCCAAAAAGAATATAAAGAGATAGAGAATGAAGACTCAAATAAGACAATGTGCTAGACATTAATGTAAAGATAAATAAGTGAGAAAAATAATTTATTAAACATTTACTGCATAAAACAAATGGGTCACCATAATGAACCAAGAAAGTTCAATTGTAACTACTAGGGAATGCCTTTAGGTACATAATTAGTTCCAAACATTCCACTATTTGATAAAGTCATCGAATATGCCTTCGTAAATCAAAACAACTTTATGTCGCCCATCATTGGTTGCTCAGGTGATAATTTCTTGACCACAATGTAGGGTAGCAAACCAAGTTAAATAGTTGCATTAAATGCTTATGAAAGTCCTTATAGAGGGAAAACCTTAATGAACAATCCTCATCGTATGTTAACATCAAATTGCTAATTCCTTCCATAGTTTGATTGCGCATTTCGCGATGGCACGATATGTATTTTTTCTACTAAGAAAGTTAAATCCTATCATTAGATCATGATTCAAATCTAATGAACTAGATGAATTTTATATTTTTAAAGGCTCAAATTTGATTGCATCAATCCAATCACTCAAGTTTCATGATTTAACATTCTCGGAGCATTCCGATCGAATAATTACAACGCAACTGCTATTTTAGCCATAACTTTGAGCCATTGGAAAGTTATTTATTTATTTATTTCCTAATTAAAATATTACAAAAGCTATTAAATTTTAACATGTAAATTAGGTGTTTGGTAGGTGCGTTTCGCCATTACAAATTATATATAATTAGGAGAATTTTGTATGAAGATTACATGAAAAATTTTTATGTGATCCAAATAAAACATATTAAAGTAGTTAGCAACTCATTTCGATCATCATTTTCACATGCAACTATGCCATTCGCTTGTTAAAGACCTAAAATTATTTTCCATCTCAAATTACTTATGTTATTAATTTTCTTAATCTTTAATTCATTTAATTAAGATACTTTTGACTCTTTCATTATTTCATCAAGCATAAGATTTGGGTTGTATTTATTTTGTTTTTATGATGCTAAATTTTTTACTTTTTTACATCTTAGTTCATTATAACCTTATAGTTGCTTATATATTTTATGTTGTTGTAAGATCTTAGTAGTCTACCTCACTTATCTCTTTATTGAGATGGTTTAGCCTTCCCTTATTTTGACAAAAAACCTATATTTTGTTGTGTTTTGCTGGTTTTTTTGTGGGGTAGTCATAGGCTTTTTATAAGCCAAACCACAAAAAAAATTTATTGTATATATTTTTAATTATTATTAATTTTTTGATTACATGACTTTATAAAACTTAATAAGTTTTGAAAATAAAATTAAAAATTATTACAAATCACTTTTATATATTTTTTTTAACTTTATTAAAAATTATTATAAATATTTTATTGAAATATTTTATAATAAATGAAACTTTTATTCATAGCAATTTGACCGTCTCTTACGAACCCCACTTAGAACATCTCATTAAAATTGATTGTCTTATTTGAGAAAATAGTGTGTTATGATAAAATATAGGCAACACGAGGAATTCTTAAGAGGTGACCCATCGCAATAGCACTCTAACCTAAGAATGCTTTAACTTTGGTGTTTTAATGGAATATAATGCAATAATTTTAGAGTTGTCAGAAATCCATGCAAATGATAAAAGATCATCATTGCATGAATAATTATTTCAAAATAATGAACCATTTAAAAAGTTTCTAAATTAACAAGTTAACGCACTTTTTAATTTTTTATATGTTTATCATGTCTGTCATATTATATTATAATATTGGCATTTAATTCATATAAAATAAATGCATAAATAACAAAAGTATAATTTTTTATAATGTTGATATTAATACATAAGGAATTTCTTCCACTATATTATCATTATAGCCAATAAAAAACTAAATTACTTAATAAATAATGATAATAATATATTTATGCATATTAATAATAAATATTACATATTAGAAGATGCAACATAAGGAATTTCTTAAATATTGATAATTGATGAGCTAAAAAGAGAATGAAGATAGAGATAACTATTCTATAAGAGAAAGAAAGTCATCAATAAATAAAAGCGAAGTAGAGAGAAATATAATAACAAAGAGAGATAACAAAGAAAAGATTAAAAGAATAAACAAAAAAATGAAAGAGAGAAATGTGAAAGTAAAGAAGGATAATAGAGAGATAGAGAGGCTAAGAAAAATAGTAGAATATGGAGAATAAATAGATAAACAAGAGAGTTGTAACAAAAGAGAGGAGAAAGTGAGAATTTTTAGAGACATTGAGAAAAAATGTAAAAGTGAAAGAAATAATTAAATAAAAATTAAATCTTAATTATTAAACTTATATTATTTATAAAATATAATAATCTAATCATATAAATTATTTAATAAAAATAAAAAATAAAAAATATCTAAGATTTATTATTACCTTAGAGTATTACAAACACTTAAAATTTTTTAACTATTAATAAAACATTATTTTAATGTCTATTATTCTAAAATATAATATTTCAATATTTAAAAATTAAAAATTTATTATAATTAGTAACAAGTTATTTTGCTTAATATTAAATAAATTAAAGTTAGTTATTTATTATATCATATGATGTACCATATTTTTTATTATATTAAATTTAAAAATTATATTATAAAGTTAATTTTCAAAATTAATTACTAAAATTTAATTATAAACTATCATTCATAATATTGTTCTTCATAAAAATTATAGCATAATAAAAATTAATTATCATTCAATAAAAAAAGCTATGCTTTGAAAAAATATAAGCAATAATAAAGCTTCTCGAGATGTCCACCATCCCAATTCTATACTTTTCTAAGCACGCTTAATTTTAGATTTCTAATGATATCGAGTCTATAATGCTAATGTAGTCACAAATATTAGGCATATACACTTTTAAATAAATTTCATTATTTTTGTATATGTTGTAATATATAATGATACATATAAATATTTTTAATTTATATAAAATAAATAAAATATTATACATACTATCATATTCTAAAACATTGACTTTAATACATAAGATTTTATTCCATTATGTTATCATTATTATAAATAAAAAAGTAAATTATGCAATAAATATATATAATAAAATATAAATTTATCAAAAATATTTTATAATAGAGTATGTCACAGAGGAGATCTTTTAAATATTATTAATTGATGTGCTAAAAAGGTGGTAATATGGATGCGAATAACTATTTTCTAAAAGGGAGAAAGTCACAAATTAATAAGAGAAAAATAGATAGAAAAATAACAATAGAGAGAGATGGGAGAAGATTTAACATAAAAAAAAGAAAAGAGAGAACATCGAAGAGATAGATAAAATATATAAAATATTAAAAGCAACAAAATGAGAATGAAGAGATGGGTGGTTGAGAGAGAAGCAAACAAGAATATAAGGAGACAAAAAATGAGGAGACAATTAAGACAATAGTATTAGATGAAAAAAGAAAGTTTGAAAATTTGAGTGACATTGAGATAAAAAAACTAAGACAAAAAATGAAATAAAAAACCTTAATAATTGAACTTATAATGTTAATTAAATATTATAAGTTAATCATATATAATATTTAATAATTATAAAATAGAAAAGAAATTTTACATTATTTAAAATTAAAAAATAAAAATTATTTAAAGTATAAATATTTAAAAAATATTTTACATTCTATTTAACATTATTTTTTCCTTTGTCAATATTAAAAAATTAATTAAATAATAAATATCATAATTATTATAAATTATTATATTTATTTGATGTATCAAAAATATTAAAAATTAATAGTATTTATTACTAATGATTTTATTTTATATTTTTATTATTTTGTAATTTAATTCTCTAATTAAAAAATTTTATACACAATATATATACTATTATAAACAACAATTAATTCTAATTTTTTATATTTTTTATAAGTACTTCTTTCAATATTATATTATATGAAATTTATTCTTTTATTACACCACATATTGCATCATATTTATTTTTAAATAAAATTTTTAAAATTGTTATAATTTTTTTATTAATAATTAATTACAAAAATAGTACTTTTAAACCATAATTTATAATCATATGATTTTTTAAAATTAAAATATCATTTAAATAAAGTATCATTCATTAGCAAAAAGAATACTATGAACAAATATGTGACATAACACTCTCAAATGGTCCTTTCCCAAAATTACTTTTAATCAAGCAAGCTTAACAATAGAGTACTAATGGGATCTAGTGTTATAATATTAGTGTGGTTGCATATGAAAAAAATGACTAATAATCATGGTTGCATGATTATTTTCTTAAAAATAATCAATCACAATATACTCTAAGAATAATTTTTTTAATTATATAAAATTCATAAAAAAATTACATAAATTGTTATTTTTTACCTAAATAGATATTAATATATGTGAGATTCTTTTGTTATATTATCGATCTTATAAATAAAAATAAATTATTTAAAATAATAAATATTAAATAATATATTCCTCTGAAATAGTATTTATTAAACTATGATATATGAGTGATTTTTTAAATATTGTTAACTATTGCGCTTAAAAAGAGATCATAACGATAAAGATTTTTGAAAAGAGTGAGAAAAGGTCATAGATTAATAAAATTAATATAAAGTGAAAAATAATAATTGAGAGAGATGACACATAATTTATTGAAGAGGGAAAGAATAGAGAAGATGAAGTAGATAGACATAATAAAAAAGTAAAAGAGAGAAATAAGAAAATAGAGAAAGATAATGAGATAGAGAGTTAAGTAAGATAATATATTAGACATTAAGATAACGAGAAAAAAGTGAGAAAAATTATTTAATAAAAGTTAAATCTTAATAATTAAACATATATATATTTATTAAATATAAAATGTACATCATATATATTATTTTTTATTTTTAAATATAAAAACTATTTAAAGTATATTATTACTATAAAATATTAAAATATTTTATAGAATTATTTGACTATTAACTTAATATAATTTTATTCATACTTAAAAATGAAAAACATAACTAAATAATAAATAATATAATTATTCTAATATAGATAAACATTCTTAATAATGTTTAAGATTAATGAAATAATTTTAGATTTCTTATTTTTATATCTTAATATTACATTATTATAAAAAATCTATGCACCCCATATATATTAATAAAAAGTTAAATTAATTCTAAATTATTATTATTATTATCATTATTTTTTCTCAATATTAAACAAAAATAAAATTATAATTTTTTTTATATCACATGATGTGTGATATTTACTATTATATCAAATTGATAATAAGGTTATAAATTTTTTGTTAAGTATTAATCACTAAAATTGTTATTATAAACTAATTTTTTAATAATTTAATTTTTAAACACCAATATTTTATTAAAATTAATTATGACTTATTAAAAGAGGAAGTTGCAAGAAATGCCTTTAAAAGCATTCATTATATTTAATTTTATTGTGAAGTTCAGCTTTTAATTTTTTTATTTAATGAAACCATGACCACTTGTGTATTTAGAAAGTAATCTACATCTCCATATCTTGAGTAGATGTAGCTTCTTTTATATATATTGTATTATTTAAGAGATTCTACATTTTGTTTGCAAAAGTTCCCTAGGAATCCCTCCTACAAATTTGTCAACAAATATTGATCTAAAATCACGATTGGTAGATTTTGGAAAAAAAAAAGTGCAATTGCAATAATCATACGAATATAACCACTAGTATTAAAATTTATTGTTGGATTTCTTAAATCCATCTAAACCTACTTTTTTCTTTTTGAAGTCGTAAAACTAGTTGGCAAACCTCCTCTAACTCCAAATTGTTAGTAAGAACATTTTTCTCTTCTTAGTGATTTGGTGGGAATACAATTTATAGCTTCTTCATCAGTAAATACCTATTTATTGGAAGGAGCTCTTTAGAATTTTATGTACAAGCATCTTGTAATTTCTCTTAACTAGATACCATAATTGTGTTCTTTAATCTCATTATTATGAAGATTTATCCTTTTCATTATCAATAGAGCATGAACTTTTTTTGTACTTCTTTTGATATCATTCAAAGATTTTACTACTACTTCCTTAACCAGTAAAATTCTTTGTTCAGTTCTTTAATTAGTTGTTAATTGCGCTCATTAAGTCTTATCCTCCTCTAAACTACTTTCTAGTGATTGCTTTTCTATTATTCCCACTTCCTCTTCTACTTTCTTAATATTTTCAAATATGTATCAAATTTCACCTCTTTTCCACCACCTTTGATAGTCTTTAGACATTTGATTTTAAAGGATTGTAAGGATTGACTAGTTGCTTTCTACCATCTTATAAAAACTAGGATGTGATATCAACCAATTTTAGAAATTTAAATTATTTGAGTCAATATCTACTCAGTTCAATGATTAACCAAAAGAGGGGAGTGATCAAACTCCATTTAGCATAATGTTCAACAATTGTATTTGAGTTTTATTTTCTTGTGATTCCTTATTTTCTATCACATCATCTAAATGCTTCAAAACTCATTTACATTTTCTATTACCAAACTAAGAAATGGAAGGACACTTTTAATAAGAGTTCATATAAGCTACATTGCCATAGATTGTTCATAAATTCATTGATTACAACAAGATTACAAATTGATGCACTCTTACATTCATCCATAAAAGTAATGAAATTGAAGCCCCCTCAACCATGAGCTATGGCACATTCTAGTTTCTTGTAATTTCTATAATCTTATAATTTCAAGTATTGCATTAGATGATGTGTTTCTAGAATACCTAAACTTTGATGAATTGATTCTTGATGTAATTTGCATAACATAGATTAAACATTATATAAGGTAATTTCCTTACCTAAGGCATATATTCAAGCAAGGCTATTATCACTATGTTATTGGCACTAAGTAATATATTATGTTGAGTAATAGATTAAGGATTGAATGCTCTAATAATACTCAATATGAGCTTGTCATTTATTTATTAAGTTCACTTCCATAATTTCAAATGTTCTATTATTTCTATGCTCTCCTTTCATGTTGATGCATTGCTCAGTGTACTTCTTTGCTCTCTTTCTAACCTTCTTCATTGAAAAAAGTAAACACAACATGTTTTTTTATATTGAGCACAATTTCTTTACTTTTGAATGAAATTCCAACCTAAAGTTTTTGACAACTTGAACATCAAGAGAGTACTATCTTTTTTATTAAGCTTTTGCTTCTACGTCTAATAAAGATTTTATATTTGAGTGGGCTCCCTTCTTAGTCACCTCATCGGCATCCACAAACCTTTTGTAGTTCTCATTTCATGTTGCATATTATATTGAGCTTTAAATTGTCTATAGCTAATTTTCTTTTTTGTTCGATCTAGGCTAACAAATTTTTTATTCCTTGTCCAAAGTGTGAGTGAGCATGAAAGCTTACCTCTTCATGCCACTCATATTCTTTTTTCGAATTTCCTCATGTCTTCGGCATAGGTGTCCTCATAACTTAGTTTATCATGCTAATAGAAGTGAGCATTTATGGTGACTTGTTTTGCTTGAGTTCTAGTTTTGTTGCATTTTATTTACTAGTTGATGTCATATGACACCACTTGCAACTTTAGTTGCAATAAAGTTGTATGCTATTGTATTAGATCTTTTGCCAAAATCCACTTGAGGCACTACTCTTTTTAGTAATTCCAAAAAGTTTGTGCAATTTTCTATGTAAATCAATTTCAACACAAACCTTTGCAAGGCTTGATCAAGTTAAGTTGAGAGTAGAAGCATCAACATTTTGTGGTGTTCTCTTCACAAATGTGATTGATTAGAGAACTATCTTGTTAAATAAGTGTATTGATAAATGTACAAATGAAACCTAAATAGTAGGAAGTGATGGGTGTTGAAGTGAAATGCTTTGTCATTTAAGGATTCTCATATGGAACTCACCTACATTCCAAGATTTGTGCAATTAACAATAGACAAAATCATCCTCATTATCAAAGTGAAGCAAGACGTGTCTACTATTCATGGAACCAACTTTGACCTCACCCCAAAAATAAGTTGTCAAAAGAACCTTTCATATAGATTACATCCGCAACCTTCAATATGAAACTTTTCTAATTAGCACAAGCTTTAAGTCAGCTATCAGATTTCCAATTCTCTACCCTTCAATTTTTGGTTCCTCCATAAATTTTATGGTTGTCTTCGTATTAATTGCAGATTTCTCATCTAAGCCATATAAATGTTGTTGCAAAATATTGATTCAAGGCGATTCCTCTTAAAATAGACCTGGACCTCATTGTTTAATAGTACTGAATAAGTAGCAAGAGTGAAATTTTCAACATACCAATGATCTTTTCCCAAGATAGAGTTACTAAATCAATTAAGGCTAATCCTTCATGTTTTGTGGAAGCATATAGACACCCATCTTCATCTTCATTGAGAAAATGTTTCAATTAACTATGTCGTCATTGAGACATATCGATCGTCGTTATACTTTTGATGATAATCCCACCATTTGTTAGCCTTAGTGTCACAACCAAGAAAGTGATCCTACGAGATGTGTAGCAGCTTAGGTGAAGCATTACAATGATAACTTAGGACTACCTTCAAAGGGTAAAGGCTAGTAGTGATCCTTGTGTGATCTTAGACTCAATTTTAATGATAATCAACCATATATGAAACTTATGGATAAAAGCCAAGGTTTTGTGTACATTACCATTTACCAAGGTAGGCAAAGTCAATTAAATAAATGAAATATTAAATACATGAAAATGGCTAAGACATGTTAAACAATTTAAATAGGGTTAAATGGAAATCTTAAGGCATTTAGAAGAATTAATCCTTTGATAATTAAAACATAACATAGCGTAGAAACCCTTTATTGACATAAACTAATTCTAAATGGTGATTACAAAATATATTAAACTCGTTATTTTATTGTATCATATGATTTACCACATTTATTTTTGCATGAATTTAACAATAATATTATAAAGTTATATCAATAATTAATCACTAAAATGGTAATTATAAAATATCATTTATAATAATTTCATTTTTTAATTTTAACATGACATTAAAATCAATTATCATTCAATAGAAAAATGAATATGAAAACATATTTGCAACATTACGACTTTTAAAACGACCACTTATCCGAATACAACTCTTACCCGAACATGTTTAACTTTAGATTTATAATGAGAACTATGATCATAGTTCTTGTGTGGTCGCACATACATACAATGGAAAAGAAATTGTAGTTGTGCCATTATTGTCATGAAGATAATGAACCATTTCAAAAAGTTTCAAAATTATCGCACATATCCACTTCTAAAAAACATTTATGCTTATTATATATGTCATAATATATTTTAAAATCTATTTTTTTTTATGTAAATATGGTAAAAAAAATTACATAAGTAATTATTTTTAATGATGTATGCATAAATACACAAGATCTTTCTTCATTATGTTATCAGTCATATAAATAAGAAATTTTATTGCATATGAAATATAAATAATAAAATATATATTTGACATAAATAATACATGTGAAAGTATGCAAAATGAAATATTTTTTAAATATTATTAATTGATGTGATAAAGAAAGAGATAATAGAAATTGACATAACTATTTTATAAAGTAGGAAGAAAGTCACAAATTGATAATAGAAAAATAGAGAGAAAATAATTGATAGAGAAAAATGAGAAACAATTTAGTAAAGAGGAAAAAAGGAGAGAACATAGACAAGATTTAGAGAATCAGTGAAAAAGGGAGAGAAACAAGAATGTAAAGAAGGATAGAGGAGAGTTAGAGGACAAGAAAAAAATAAAGAGAAAGAGAATAAACAAATAAATAAAAAATAAATAATAGAAGAGAGAAGAAAGTAAAAGAAAATGAGACATTGATATGAAGAAAATAATCGTGAGAGAAATAATTAAACAAAATTGAAGTATTAATAATTAAACTTTTAATACTTATCAAATATAACGAGTTAATCATATATAATATTTTATAACAATAAAATATAAAAAAATTTTAAGCTTTCATATTATGCTAGAATATTATAAATACTAAAAGAGTTTATTACAATTGATATTATACTATTTTTATTTATAATTAAAATTAAAATGTTAATTAAATTACAAAAAACATAATTACTTTAATATATTATCTTTATTTGACATAATAAGGAAAATAAATATAAATAATATTTAACCTTATCATTATCAATTTAGATTTATTATATTTTTTAATATAATATTACTATATTTAAAAACTTCTATGCATAAAATATCTACATTATTAAAAGCACAAAATAATTATAATTTAAAAAAAGTAATATATGTTATTTTGCTCAATATTAAATTATATTGAAGTTATTATTTTGATATATTATATGAGGTGTCATATTTATTATTTAATAAAATTTCCAGTAATTTAATACATTTATTAATATCAATTAATAACTAATGTTAATTGTAAACTTATATTTATAATAATTTAATTTTTTAACAATGACAAGTTATTAAAATGAATTATCATTCATTATAAAAGAAATGCTATGAACTGATATTTCCAGCATGTGGACTTCTCAAGGGGTCACCCATCCAAATACCAATTATGCCTAACCATGCTTAACCTCGGAGTTCTAACGAGACATAGTTCCATTGTGCTGGTGTGGTCACACATGTATACAAAAAAAATTATAGTGGTATGATTATTGATATTAAGAGAACTAACTATTTCTTAACTTTTTAAAATTACTTTAGATATGGACTACTAAAAAATATCCTTATCGTATATCTCACAGTATATTTTAATATCAATATTTTATATATATATATATATATATATATATAATTAAGAAACAATTATATAAGCTATTATTTTTTATAACATAAATATTATAACATAAGGTTTTTCTTCATTATGTTATCATTTTTATCAATAAAAAATTAAATTATGTAATAAAAGAAAGTTATAGATTAACAAGAGTAAAATCAAAACGAAATTACAAATAGAGGAAGAAGAGATTTGATTTAATGAAAAGGAAAAGAAAAAAGGAACATAGAAAAGATAAAAAAATAAATAAATAGTAAAAAATAGAGAGAAATAAAAAGTAAAGAAGGAAAGAGAAGAGTGAGAAGCCAAGCAAAGTACATGAATGTAGAAAAAGATAAGCAAATAAGTGAATTATAATAAAAGAGAGAAGAAAGCGAGGGAATATAAAATATTATAATAAAGAGAAGAAAGTAGGGAAAATAATTAAATAAAAGTTAAATCTTAATAATTAAATAAATAATATTTATTAAATATAATAATTTAATCATTCAAACTCTCTTGTAACAGTAACTTAAAAAACTTTTCAAAAGTTTGCTATTATTTTAGAATATTATAAATATTTAAAGAATTTTTTGACTATTCATATTATATTATTTTATTTATTATTTAAGTTAAATAAATGAGTTAAATTATAATAAATATAATTAATCTAATATAATATCTTTATATAACATAATATAGATTATAAATGTAAAAAATTAATATTATTAGTATAATTTTAGATTTTTAGTTTTCTGTGATACAGTATTATTATATTTAAAACATTTTGTACATAACAAATATATACTATTTCAAATATAAATTCATTCTAATTTATTATAATTGATATAAGTTATTTTATTTAATATTATAGCACACAAAAGTTTTTATTTTTTTATGTCAAATGACTTGTAATATTTATTATTAAACAAAATTTATAATAATATTATATAATTATTATTATCAATTAATCACTTAAATACTAATTATAAATTACCAATTATAATAATTTGAATTTTTTAATATTAATATGTTAAAAACTATCCTTCATTAGAAAACAAAATCCTGTGAAACAATATTTACAACATAAGAAATTCTAAGGAGTTCACCCATCCCATTACCACTCTTACGTAAGCATACTTAACTTAGGTGTTCCAATAATAGCATGTGCTATAATGTTGGTGTGATCACACATGCATACAAAACACAAAAATCATAATTGTGTGATTAAAAACTTGAAAATAATGAACCATTTCTAAATATCTTTTAAATTTTCAAGTATATTTACATTAAACAAACTTTTTACTTATTATATATGTCAAAATATATTTTAATATTAGTATTTTATTTATAAAAAATTAAAAAAGATTACGAAAATTTTTTTTCACAACATAAAAATTATTACATAAGATTTTCTTCTATTTTTTTATCATTCATGTAAATAAAAACTTAAATTACATAATTTAAACATCTTTATTTGTGTAAGTTTATGAATTTTTTAAGATTCATTGAAGCTCTAGTTGACGTATAAATCCTTATACACCTTAGAATTCATTTAAACAAAACTTTTCTTCTTTACATGCGAACAATGTTGAGCAATTGTGAGCTTTGGGAATATCACATTCATGATTTGTGTTACATCAAAATTAATGGTCATGTAATTCTTTTTCATGCTTCATGAATATGAACATTTGATAACTTTTAACATTTATCAACTAACTGGAATGTTTAATCTATACATTTAATATAGCTAAATTAAATCAATGCAAAGCATAAAATAGTACTTAAATCATATTCCAAACATCTAATGCAATACTTCAGTTATTTAGTTTAAATGCCAAAATATCATGTTTTTATAAGATAACCATAAGACTATATCATAAACATGAAATGATATGTTCAATTATAGTTTAATGATTAATTAGAAGGATATGACAACTTTTTTAGAAAAAGTAAATTGAAACATAAGCCTTTATCAAATGATTTATTTCCTATATTTTCTTAATATTTCTTCGAATATGCTATTAGATATATTCCAGTTAAATGATACTTGGTGCATTAAATATATTAAAAATCATTAAAAAACATTTTGTTCAGCATTGAGTAATAATAAGGAAGGTTAATTGCCACATTCTTCTCCAATTATGAGTAATCTTATTATGCTCAGCATAATCTTTCACTATTTATACTAACATGTTGATCAGCTAAAGGCTAACTAATGTTATCTTATAGGAACATATTGTAATCAATGACTACATATTTTGCTTAGTTTAGTAAAGTATTTAATGTTATATTTCATATACAATTCATGAGCCTAATGCAATTAAGACTCCTCAAAACTTTTTCTCTTCGCCAGAGTTTAAGATTCCACTCCATTTTACATATGATAGAGAGATAGCTTATTTTAAGGTTTTGTATAAATGTAAGGTGCCTGAACTATGGCTTTATCTGGAGTTGAGTATAAGGTTATGTCATAATCTTTGGAAAAAGACTTGATATCATTTGGTTTTTGTGCCAACTTGGCAAAGGAGAAAAGAGAAATGGAAAGACTATTGATAGTTAGCTTAGAATTGGCAATGGGAACATTAATTAGAGTCTAAACCACATAAAAATTGAGGTATTCACTTTCTTACTATGTTTTGTTTTATGTGCTTTACTTCCTACATTTTGCAAATTGTACCTTCAATATTCTATTTCAAAGTGTTGAGCCCCAAAAGCAATATAATATTTCTATGCTAACAAATCCTTTATGAGCTTTATTTGTAATCTAAGTTATCAACTTAGGATATTCCAAGTTGTGTTAGGGTAGGTATACAATGAGATCAAATGTCTTTGTTGGATGGATGTGGTCTTACAACCTACAAGTCAAATTAAGTGAACACAAGAAGTAGATGATAATTCACCTTAAAGATGCTTACGTTCAAGAACCTATTAAATGAACATTTAATTACTTAAGAAATATATAAAGGCTAACAAAGTTATATTCCATGCACTAAAGATTCCACTTTACTCATAATAAACATTTATAATGCATTTTAACAAACATGACATAATAGGATTTAAAAGCTTTAATTATATATACTAATAACATAATATAAACTAATCATTATGATAATAGGGCATAATTTTATAGAGACTAATGAGCTATGTTAAAACATTATTCAAAATATAAATACAAAAAAATATAAACAAGTACTAATCATATGGCAAGAAATTCCATTTGGACAGTATAATTAGCTTTGTGTGAGGAAGAAAATCAAGGAAGCAAACTATTCAATCTAGGTTTTTTATGCTCTATGGTAGTTAGAGCATACAATGTAATGTTTAAATAATATGATTTATTCTCAAGAGCTTTGCTAATCAATCAAATGTTAGAAAAGTGAAAGGTGTTTGAGTTCAATCCATTAAATGTTGGAATCATTAATCTTTCATATGGTATATTAACACTTCTAAGGATAATACAATTGTCCATAGTTATTTATTTATAACATACATAGGAAATTTAAAACATTTTATAAGATTCATTAATATTCAGTTGAACAATAAGAGTAATTAATTATTTCAGTGTCAAATGATTCATTAAAATTTACTAGGAGTTCAATTAATAAAAGTTTGATATTGTTCGATATTTGCATTAATTTTATAGTTTAAGAATTATTTTTTTTCCTATGATCTTAGAAAGAAATCAAGCATTAGAATATTATGCTTAATCAATTTTGGGAGGAAAATAAAAAGACAGAAAATCACTGTAACCATTGTAATACTGCAAAATCTTTGCTACATGAGATACGTATGCACGTGCTAGCTATAAGATTCTTGTTCAGCCCCAAATGCATGTGTCAGCTTCCCAACATGCCTGAAACATACGAAACATGTATAGTATATTCAAGTAATCAAAGTGTGTATACATAGAACAAAATATGTAATGGAAATTTCTTTTTTATATAAATATGCTTAACATAAAAGAGTTGTTGTTTGATAG
This sequence comes from Vanilla planifolia, assembly GCA_023846275.1. NCBI lineage: Eukaryota > Viridiplantae > Streptophyta > Magnoliopsida > Asparagales > Orchidaceae > Vanilla > Vanilla planifolia. The sequence goes on along the minus strand of JAIUJO010000198.1, from coordinate 463,341 downwards.
CATATTTAACAAAGCCTTAGAAACTATAAAGTATGATTGTCAAAGTTTGTAGAATACTTTGATAGCATATTTAACAAACTTCAAAGTGCTGCAAGATATGTTTAGGAACTGTCCACATGAAATTGGAAAGTAAAGATCTTTTAATCTCCACTTCTTGTGTAAAGAAACTAGCATAAATAAATTGGAGTTTTAAAGGCTTGTCATTCAACAAAGGCCCTACACTCCTCACACACCATAAAGCTCTTAAATATTTTGGTAACTCCATTATTGAATCTAAAATGAAATGCTTGTATTTTTATATTTGTTTTAGAATTGTGTGACATTTTGTTTTTTAATAAGTTGTATGTTTGGACACTCTTGACCAAGCTTTGTGCCATGGATGTGTAGAGCAATTTCCTTTATCCTTAGGCATATCATTTAGGTTGTCTTGGTCTTGACTAATCTTTTAGAAACATTGACTTGTAATTATGTTTCTCTTCTTTACTATGATGAGAGACTTTTTTGATAGTACTACACAAGTAGTTTGTATAGGTTGACGTAGGATTGGATTTGAGCTTAACCCCTAGAAATATTGTGTTGTGAATCTTCCATGCTTTCAAATTTTTTTTTGTTGAGTTGCTAGAAAATATATATATACAAATAATATTTTGAAAATAGATAATCTAATTTTTTGGCTCTATAATGACTTTCAAAATAGAATTTTTTAAGGACTTAATTTCTTTTACACATCACAAATTTAATCCCATCTTCTTGGTGTTCCTCTGATACAACAAGTGGTATTAAATTGAGGTTCTCAATTTAAATAGACAAATATTCTTATTTTGGTCCTAATTAGGCACACCTGATTTTTGCATTTTTTTTCATTTCTTAATTTTTGTAAAAAGATTATTTTAATCATGAAAATTCTTCCAATATTTAGAAAATAATTTTAATTGAAGGAAAATGAATTTCAAATCATTTGTGAAACACATAAACTAAAATGAATGGGTACTATTTGAAAATTTTCATTTGATTAACACTTATCATATCTTGCATATTATGGAAATCCATTGAACCTTACAAAATCAAATTCTCAAGGATTGAACAACTTCCATTGTGCGTCAACTTATGATATTTATAAGAAACACTCCACTTATAAATCTTTATTTGACATAAGAAAAGAGCTCCATAGGTTTTGTTGAGAAGTTAACCTCAAATTGATGAAGGTAAGAAGGAGAAATGATACTTGAAATAGAAGAAGAGAAGACGACTTCGTGTACCTTGGAGGCCGCCACCCAAGTGGAGCATGATGCTTCTTTAAGTGTTACTTTTAGTCTTAATGTTATATCAAATGATGAGTTATTTAATTATATTTTTGAGTTATTTAATGAGCATAAGAAGTTGAATAAAATAATATTAATCTCAAAAAAAAAAGAAAAAATTAAGTTGTGATAAAAAGGTTGATGTGTAGAGTGATGATGTTAGAGCTAATCATATTTATATGGCCTTGCCTTTACTATGATACAACTTGCTATTTCGAATAGATACTGCTCTCAGGCAGTCATGTAATGTGTGCATAAGCTATTCTATTTGTTCTAGTATGATGCAACTATCATACAATAAATTTTCTTGAGAGGTGATATTAAGGTTTAGAATAAGAGTTCTTCATACAATATGATAGCATATTTTGTATATTTACAATCTATTCATTTGGAAGATCAAACATAGAATTCAACAACACAAAGTGAGTTGAGTTCTTTTTGTTAAAATGATATCATATATTATAAAATTGTGCTTATCATCTTCGTATGTTATCTAAATACAATGAGAAACATATTGAATTTCAGAGGATATCACTTTCATATCTATAAAATATCATTTTTTTGAGATTGTAGTGTTGAGGATTTACTTTGTGTTTGAGCAATGTTGGTCATATTGTATAGTATCATTTATGTACTTGTACAAATCCATTTCATTTGAGAAACACATGATGGGACATAGCCATATAGTGAGTAAATTCAAAATGTGGTTGTATGATACACTAATTGTACTAATATAATACCATATGATTAGTATAAATGAGCTTTATTAATGAAGTTGACCATGTTTATAATATTACATTATAAAATATTTTTCCAAGTGCTCAAAATTTGGATGTTGAGAGGTTCTATGCTTTCTCGTTGTATCATACAATGCCCTCAATATATCTATGAGATCCACATGTATAGAAAAAAAACTAGTTAAATAAAAGTGATTGCATTAAAGCTTTTTACTTTAGGTGTGAGGATTAATTAGTTTGACTAGTTTTTCATAATGGATTCTGAGGGACTTTTATAATCATTTGAGAGATTTGAAAGATTAATTTAATAACAACCAAATATGAGCGATCAAGTTAACGTAAAAATTTATTATTCTTATGAAAGAGGCTTATTGCATTTTTATAAGAAAAGGAAAGTGCAAGGCTATGGAATCGAGATTGGAACACTAATTATAGTCTTCCTTTTCATCCTTTAGCTACTTTGTACTTTATTATTCAAGTTATATTTATTGCTTTCTCTCTTTTGAGAGCATTAAGCATCATTGCTTGTTTTGCATTAGGTCATATAGTGTGCCTCATGCTTAATTGTTCAACAGATTATAACTTCTTGCATTTGGGCCTTGTATTTGTTTTGTTTTCCTCATTGTTGTAACTTTTAATTATTCATTTTTATTAGCTTTTATTAATCCATGATTGTGGACTTTTAGTAAGTTGGTGTTGTTTGCATTTAATGTGCTTATCTTATGCTTTTATTGAGCTAATATTGTGGGCTTTTAGTTTGTTTGTCTTTTAAGCTCTTTCTAAACTCGTGCTATTGGCATTTATTAACCCACTATTGTAATGTTTCATTGTGCTAGTATTGTAGGCTCTTATTAAGAAAGTGATTTTAGTTTATTACCTAACAATTTTGCTAAGGGTGGATATAGATTTGAGTTTAGATCAAACTACTTGAAATTTTTTATATACTTTACTTAATTTAAAAAACAATTAGTTTTGAAAAAGCCTAACCTCATCTTTATTAAATCTTATGCTTCAATAACCAATAAGGTTGAGAAATGAAAAGTATTTGCATGTGATGTTAATGGAGTTGTTATGTTGGCTTAAGATTTGAATTTTCACTTCGTTAGAGAGACTAGTGATAGGACTTAGCAATATAGTGAGCCAATTTTCAATGTACCTATTACATCTAATTTTTAGCTTGCTAAAGCATGCTAAATTTCTCTTGATTTTTCTAAATTAATAATTATAATTTTTTATGCTGGCTATTTGTGGTAGGGGTTTTATGGTACATTAAGGAAGGAATTTTATTGAAAGTTTAGCTATGAATATCATATAGTATGATGTTCTAAGATAATATAGTATAATGAAGTGAAAAATGCACTCCAGGTATAGGCATGTGCACCTTTGTCAAATAAGTACAATTCAATGATCATATAGGTATGACGATATTTAAGATGTTAATTGTCTAATATGTTTGATAGAGTAAGGAAGAAGTTTTAGTACCTTATAAGCATGATATTGTAATATCATAAAGTACAACCAAATGAGAGAAAGACTGAGGTCTGGTGCTAAGCTAAACAAGGGATCAAACAACATTGAGCATACCCTCGTACAAGGTCATCCATGAAGAAAATGAAGACTTGAACCAAGTAATAGAGTGATCATCTACTACAAATTCACTAATCATTCTAGCATGAAAAATAAGAGAAAGAAAGTATTATAAGTTTGTTGAGCATAGGAAAGCTAGTATATCATACAATATGATAAGTGAAATCCTATAAGAATAATCAAGCTAAAGAAAAGAACATTCTAAAGAATCATCAAATTATGATGAATAACATGTAGTGTATGGTATGATTGTGAATACTAAAACATATATTTATGAATAAAGGAATTGCTAGTTGATAATAATGGATTTAGCTCATTATATAATCTGATGTTGGTATATTACTAATTCAATAAACGTATTTCATTTAAACAAAGAACAATTATTTGGTTGTTCTCAATCCCACCCAATGGATCATAGCTACCCTACATCATAGGGTCCGAAAATGGTGTGGTTAGAGGTGTTTAAAGTACGATTAAAGGAATTTATATTGCTAAATTATAATGGTTTTTTCTTAACCATGAAGTTGAAGAGAGTAATTAAGCTTTTTTGCCATATTATTTGTTAAGATTTATCAATTAACCTAGTCACCTTTGATGTCTTACCAAAGCACAAGTGGGAAGTAGAACTATCAAGGGTAAGAAGAGGAAGAAGCATCTCTAAAGATGGAGTAAGTAAAGCTCACTCTTGGTGAAGTCTTCCTCTCAAAGACCATGGAAGGATGAACCTTAAAATCATACAATTTAGCTAATTAGGTGTAATTTGTTAGCTACCAACTAAGTAATTACTTGTTGTTAAGGAGGATTCATATTGTGCTTTGAATGATTTCACCTATTCAAAATCCTAAATTGATGAAATGTTTAATTACCTGAGATTGACATAGTTTTAATTTTTTTCCAATTGATGACTTGACCAAGAATTAATTTTATGACATTACAAGTCAAATGTATGTTATTAATGTCCTATGATCTTTGCAATGTGTTAGGAAAAAAAACTAAAAAATGGTAGAATGGCTTGAAAGATGTTCTAATTATTCTCCAATATTTTAAAGAACATCATGTCACATGATTATTATATAAGATGAATAACTAAGTGTTCGTTTCAAGTTTTACATGTTTGTAGAGGCCATTAAAATTGACATGAACTTCAATTTGAACAATGACTTGATTATAATCTTTGACTTGCATAATTGAACTTGGACTATAACCTTGGACACAAACATAAAAATCTAAACTTGGCCAATAACCTAGGTAAACTTGCTACCAAGAATTACCATGCATTGCTTTTTCTTGAGAAGCTAGCAACATTTCTTGGTAAGGTCATAAAAAGGCATGGTCTAGACCATCGAATGTCTTAGTTGGCAAATAAAGTTAAGAGGGGTTTTTGATTTCTAGTGGAGGAGCTTAGTAAGGTTCAGTTGAATGCTTTAGAAGAGAACTAGGACAGTTAGAAATATTTCTTGGCAAGTAAGAATTGAGTGTGCTTTAGTTAAGTGAGGGTTTGATGAGATTGGAACATAATTCATAGCCAATAAATGATTTAAGGGACATCCCTAAATTTGGAGTCTATCCATTATTGAAGAGTCTTACTGATCATTTAGGATTGATATATCTTTTCAATATCTTATGCTAAAGTTTAATAAAGAACTAAATAGTACATACTCCATAAGGTTGGTTATCGATAAACTTTAGTCTTGTTGTGCTTTAATAAAGATTCTAAATATAAACTTAAGATTTAGTTATGGATATTATTACTTGGTTAGTCTTATGGATGATACAAATAAGGCCTTATGATGGAGAAGTCCTAAAGCAAGGCCTTCGATTAGGAGTAAGGGTTTGGTTTAAGACATTGAAGAAAATACCATACTCAATAATAGGAAAACTTGCTTGTTCTTATGGTTGATAAACACTAGGCATGACATGTTTGATTTGGATAAATGTTAAACATTGCTTATTTGATCTTAGCTTATATTTCTTATATTATAATAACTTGGATTGCATGTAAGTTTTACATTTTTATTTGTAGATTCCTCTTAGGGCATTAGATCATTCTCCTTATTTTCTTAGACATAATTTGGAAAGATAAGAGTTTAGATACGAGCTTATGATTGGGACAGCTATTGATCACTTAGTATTTTTAGTAAACTATTTTTACTTAGTGGTAGGATATTGATCTTTTAATTTAAGTTATGTGATAATTTGACTTTCACATTGTATGTTATTTTGTTGTTGGTCTTTATTTGCATCAAAAATATTTGAAGACATTATTGTTTGATATTTTATTACTATTTTGTGGTATTTCTTTATTGATGTAGATGATGGATATTACAATTTTGTGTATGCTAAATGCCAGGAAAGGAAGCTTGGCTCATTCGGAATGGCACAACACAAGTTTGGTGATAAGATTGTGGGATCATATCTCTTTGTTTGAATATTATACTCATAAAGAAAAAAGGGAATTAGCTAAATGTAATGATGAGTACAATAGTTGATTCACCCAGTGATTAAAAAATGGGTGTGATAATAGTAATATGATAAACTTATTCTTCTAAATTATTACCATATGGTTAGTATAAATTACCTACTAATGGTATCTAACACAATGTATGATATTGCTTTGTATGACACTTTCTCGAGAGCTCAGAGTTTCATTGTTTTGTAGTTCTATTCCATCCAAACCATATGATGTTCTCATTGTACTTATAGAATTCACTCAATGAAGAAACTAAAATAGGATAATGAAGTGATGTCTTGAACATTTTTATTGCTAGAGCATTGCACTTGTGTGATTTATTGCATTGTATAGTTTTTTTAGTTTAGTTGTGGGTAATGGCTAGTTTGAAGTCATTTGTGAGCTTGGTAAAAATTTTTTAAAGGCATCCAATTGTGTGAGATTATGTTAACGATAATATTGATTATTTTTGCAAAAAGGGTGATTTAGTTTACCATTTCTAAGAAGTACAAGGTTGAAGGTTTTGGTATTTCGCTTAGAACACACATCATAGCATCTTTTTCTTAACCAAGTTGAAGAATGTTAACACATGTTATAGCTATTATATTCACTCATGCTTGTGTATTGATCCTTATTGCATATCTTGCATCGATTCAAGTAATATAACTCTCAATTTTTTAATTGCTCATATAGACTTATTGCATTTAAGTTTTGCTATTTTTTTCTTGACTAATTTTTTGGGCTTTAATTTTTAATATTTATTAGATTTGATTTTTTTAGATAATTATTTTATTAATTGCATGAAATATATGATTTTCTTTCAAATTCTATGGAACAAGTGGTTAGAAGTGCTTGGCATACTGTGTTTAGTCTCGGACACAACTTACAAGATGATAGTATCATACATATATAGAGAGCACGACTCAATGTGTCATAACATATATGTCTGATGTAAGGACAAATTTGCTTCATATTAAAATGAAGATCTTTTGATTTGTATTGCATTAGTGAAATGCCATTAGCATATGTTGGAGAAGCCATTTGAGTCAAAGTAAATACTAAGATGAATAATGCATAACTTTCATGCTTTGTTGATATAAGATTGGAGTGAAATAATCAACTCAGATAGATTTGGTTGAATCATTTGATTTTTGATTGAGCTCGCATGATAGCATAGTATCATTACAATTGAAAACTAAAGTAATAGTAACTTCAAGATGACATAATAAATCAAAAGAAACTTCCTAATATGATGATCCACCAATGCAAATAGTGGTAAGAGAGGTGCCAATGTATTTATTTGTACTATTATCAGAATAATAAAGGATAATAGTGCTTACAACTTGCATTACTAAAATTGAACATTTGTACATATCAATGGTATTGGAACTACTACACAAAGGCTGGACATTTTAAGCTCGATCATCATTCTACTCATAATGTAGTCACGTTTTGGATTTTGTATAGTGTTCTAATGCAGGGTATTTGAGCTTTGTTAATTATTTTCATATCCATGTATGTATTAACCATTTTTATTAAATCATTTATTTGCAATTTTTTTGTTCTTCATATGTATTTTATATGGGCTCTCATAGATTTGTTTCCTTCTATAATGTTATTCTATGTAATTGAGAGATGCTGAGCCATCAGTTTTTCGTTTTCATTCATTATGATGCATGTTATCATTTTGATTAAAGTAGAGCATTCAAGATCAATGAATGGCTCTAAAAATTAATAGGTTAAGAACCGTTGCATACTTTTGGTAAACCAAAAGCTATAGCCTCCATTGTAGAACTCAGTCCAATGGTTTAAGTAAAAGCTTGAAGTACTTAACACCATGAATATTCACTTTGTTTGATGTGTTAGGGGAGGATTCTAATGTATCTCTTCACAAACTCTATGTTTCCTTAATTTAAATAAAGGAAGTAAACTTAGTTGCTTTAGAATTTAAGCCAACTATTATGTTATACCACTTGGAAATCCTTAGAATTGCATAAGCATTACTAATTTATGTTTTGAATGATTCGTATTTCTAATTCCATTATTTTTTTACATGGGTTCCTATCTTTGATTTCCATATATACCAAAAATTAAGAGAGGTATTAACATCATAACATCGTAGTAAACTAGACTACCTCGAATACCTTGCCACCATAAGGTTAATAAAGAACTAGTTATTTGATTTACCATTACATAAAGTTTAAAACTTTGTTATAAAAGGATCGAGGACAATATGCTAGATGACATCTATAAAATGCATGATCTATAGTGTGTTGATTAGAACAACAATTTCACTTGGACGCAAGTCAAAAATGCAAACTTTAAATGTTATCTAAGAAATGAAGTAAATAATTAGGTATTCTCCAATCCAATACTATTATCTTAATAAGAATTTTCTAATTCCAAATTCATTTCCTTGAGTGTCTCGAATAGCTCTTGCACCATATTTCATTCAAAATATATTTAAGAGTAAAGATGTCATTGTTGCTTAGTACGAAATATATTTTGCCATTAACAGAATATTTGTGCAAAAAAGCTAATGCTAAGCCTATTATTTTTTCCATGCTTGTTCATGTGTCAAATTTATTTTTCATGTACTTGTCATATAGATATTTAGCTTTGAAGAATTCCTTCCAAAGGAATTAATCCATTAGCAACTTCCATTTTTATTTTGATAAGAAAGTTATAGCCATATCACCTACTATCATAACAGCTACCCATTCTACTTGCATTGCTCGCATATCTTGTACTATTTCATCAATCATGTTTATGACTATTCTCGATGCCTACCTAAAATAAATCATTCGTTAACTTCTTTAGCCACATTAGTGTTAGCATTTGAGGATTTTTAGACATTAATCAACAAACTAGAAACAAGTTTAAAACATGTTTAACAAGTATTAGTTGTCTGATCATTAATATAAGTTTTTCTTCTATCCAACCATTTTATTTTACAAATTTTTCATTAATTACTAAAATTATATAGACTTTTTCTTATCATTATATATTGGGCACTCAAAGTATAGAATGAGTAATCAATGTTGCTTTTAAGAATCTTTCCAATCCTTCTACTTTCAATTGCTTTCAACTAATTAAATGCATAAAATTTACATTTTTGCTTATTTAATTGCAATATATAATTTTATTGGAATGTAACAAGAAGCTTGTTTATACCTTTTAAAGACCTTAAGTCTCCCTTATTAAAAACAATGATGTAATGGGTTATTAATGGAGTATCTCTTGTTGTGGAATAATGCATGATTAACCACTTATCTAAGTTACTCTTTTAACTTCTACTAATAACTTCCAATGCAATGATGAAAAATAGTAGAAAACTAACACTACCTTACATTATGTCCCTTTCTAGTTAAAACTACCCTTGTGGAGGATCTTTTGTTATGATAGATATCTATGTTCTACTTATAATATTGCTCGCTAATGTGTTGAAATTGGTTGAAAATTTTAATTTACCAAGAGCTTTAAAGAGGATGTTATAGGAAAGTCTTTTAAAAGCATTCATTATATTTAATTTAATTAAGTTCTATCACTATTTTTTTATTTAATGAAACCATGACCACTTGTGTAATCAAAAAGTAATCTACATCTCTTTTTCTTTAGTAGAAGTAGCCTTTTTATAGATATTTTATTATTTAAGAGATTTTGCATTTTGTTTTCCAAAAGTGCCCTAGGAATCCTTCCTAAAAATTTCCTAACACATATTTTTCTAAAATCAGGATTGCTAGATTTATGTATGAGAACTACATCTATGATTGAAAAAATCATATGAATATAACCACCAATATTTAAATCTATTGTTGCATCTATTAAATCCATCTAAACCTACTTTTTTCTTTTTGTGGTTGGAAAACTACTTGGTTAACCTCCTCTAAGCCCACATTTTTCATAAAAAAGATTTTCTCTTCTTAGTGATTAAGTGGGAAAACAATTTAGAGCTTCTCCATCAATAAATACCGATTTATTGGAAGGAGCTCTTTAGAATGTTTTCTAAATGCATCTTGTAATTTCTCTTAACCAGATACCTTAAGAAAATTGTGTCCTTTAATCTCATTGTTATGAAGATTTATCCTTTCCATTATCATTTGCGCATGAAAATTCTTTGTATTTATTTTGACTTCATTCAATTATTTTACTACTACTTCCTGGAAGTAGTAAGCTTCATTGATCAATTCTTTAATGAGTTGTTGATTGCCCTCATTATGTCTTATCTTCTTCAAAACTACTTTCTAGTAATTTTTGTTCTCTAGTTCTCACTCTACTTTCTTAATATTTTGAAATATGTATCAAAAGTCTCTTCTAACCACCACCTTTGAAAGTCTTTTAGATGTTTGATTTCAACTTCCAAATCTCTCATTCCAACATGATTTGTAAGGAATTTCTAATTGTATTCTACCATTTTATAAAAACAAAGATATGATATCCACTTATTTTTGAAATTTAAATTATTTGAGTCAAATTATCTACTCAATTCAACGATTAACCAAATGAAGGGAGTGATCAAACTCCATTTAGCATAATGCTCAATAATTGTAGCTGAGCTATTTTCATGTGATTCCTTATTTTCCATAACATTATCTAAATGCTTCAAAACTCAATTACATTTTCTATTACCAAACTAAGGAAAGGAAGGACACTTTGAATAAGAGTTCATATAAGCTACATTGCAATAGATTGTTCATTAATTGTTTGATACCAACAAGATCATGAATTGATGCACTCTTGTATTCATCAATAGAAGTAATGAAATTGAAAACCCATCAACCATGAGATCCGATACATTCTAGTTTCTTGTAATTTCTATAATCTTGCCCCACAAAACTCATCATTGATATCTTGTCCATCTGGCATAAACAAAGGTGTAATTAGAACCAAATTAGTTAGCAATCTTGGTTAGATGCAAATGGATTTATTGATCATCTATATGTCAAGTAGTGCATTGGATGATGTGTTTCTAGGGTACCTAAACTCTACTAAATTGATTCTTGATTTAATTTGCATAAACAAGATTAAACATTAGATGAGATAATTTCATTACTTATGCTATACATGCAAGCAAGGCTATTAGAACTATGTTATTGGCACTAAGTAATAGTATATCAAGTTGAGCAATAAATTTAGGATTCAACGCTTCGCTAATAATCCGTACAAGCTCATCATTTATTTATTTAGTTCTCTTGCATAATTTCTAATGTTCTATCATTTCTTTGATTGCCTTACAGGTCGGTGCATTTCTCAATACACTCCTTTGCTCTCTTTTTGACCTTCTTCATTAAGAAAGAGTAAACTCAACATGTTCCTTTGGGATTAAGCACAATTTCTTTGCATTTTAATGAAATTCCAGCCCAAAGTTTTGAAAACTTGAATAGACAGAGCATACTATGTTTTTTATTAAGATTTTGCTTCTAAGACTAATAATGATTTTATATTTGAGTGGGCTCCTTTCTTAATCACCTCATGGTCATCCACTTACCTTTTGTAGTGCTTTTTTCATGTTGCATATCATATTTAACTTAGTATTGTCTATAACAAAATTTCCATTTTTCTCCAACTATGCTAACAAATTTTTTATGCTATTTCAAAAGTGTGAGTGAGCATGAATGCCTACCACTTCATGTCACTCATATTCATTTTTTTTTAATTTCCTCATGTCTTAGGCTTAGGTGTCCTCACAACTTAATAGACAATGCTAATTAAAGTTAGTATTTATGGTGACTTGTTGTGCTTGAGTTCTAGTTTTGTTGTATTATGTTTACTAGTTGATGTTGTATGACCCCACTTGCAACTTTAGTTGTAATAAAATTCTTGGCTACTACATTAGATCTTCTGCCAAAATCCGCTCTAGATACTAATCCTTTTAGTAATTCTAAAAATTTGTGTAGATTCTTATGCAAATCAATTTGAATGCAAACCTTTGCAAGACTTTATAAAGTTAAATTGAGAGTGGCAGCATCCACTTTTGGCGGTTTTCTATTCACAAATGTGATTGAATGGAGAACTATCTTGTTAAATAAGTGTATTGGTAAATGTACAAATGAAATCTAAATAGTAGCAAGTGACGGTGTAATGTTGAACTGAAATTTTTTATGTCTGACATTTCATGATTTGTGTAGTCAACAATAGCCAAAGTCATCCTCATTATCAAAGTGAAGCAAGATGTGTCTATTATTCAAGGAAAAACTTTACTCTCATCCTAAAATTCAATTGTCAAAAGTGTCTTTCATACATATTACATGCTCAATCTTCCATATGAAAATTTTCAAATTATCACTAGCTTGAATCAGCTATCATATTTCCAATCCTCTACTTCTCAAATATGATTTTTGGTTCGTCCATAAACTTTATTGTTGTCCTCATCTTAATTTGGGATTGGTCACTAAAGCCAATGGTTAAATATTGATTCAAGGGGACTCCCCCTAAATTGACATTAATCTCATTTTTTAATAGTATTGACTAAGTAGCAAGATTGAAATTTTGCGCATACCAATGATATTTTCCAACAAAAGAGTTACTAAATCTATTAAAGCTCATTCATCATGTTTTATGGAAGCATATTAGCACCCATCTTCAACTTCATTGAGAAAATTTTACAATTAATTATGTCCTCATTGACACACATTGATCATCATTATACTTTTGATGATAATCTCATTATTTGTTAGCCTAAGTGTCACATCCTAGATGGTTATCTACAATATGTGTGGCTTCTTAGGTGAAGCATTATGATGGGCATGATGACTTAGGACTGCCTTGGAGGTATGAAGGGTAGTTGTGATAATTGTGCGATCCCATACTTAATCATAATGACGATCAACCATATATGGAACCTATGGATAAAAGCTAAGGCTTTGTTTACATTGTCCTTATCCAAGGTAGGTAAAGTTCAACTAAATAAATGGAAGATTAAAAGTAGGAAAATAGCTAAGAAATTTTAACTTATTTAATTAGGGTTTAATAAAAATCTTAAGGCATTTAGAAGATTGAATTCTTTGATAATTAAGATATAACATGTTGTAGAAACCCCTAATTGACATAATTTGGGCATAAAATTCTAGACAATGGATTTAATATTATGAGGAACCCTTGACTTATTAAGTTACTACTTGAGATGAGAATTCTTACATGTTAGACTAAAAATTAAGAAACTATTATTAATAATAGGTAGTGTTTGATTAGAATTAGCAAGACATCACATGGTAAATTCTTAATTGATGATGTGAAGAATCAGATATTGTGATCCCTTTGATTGTGCTTTGTCACTCAAGGGATAGACATATTAGTTATCAAACTCGCTTAACTTGGAGGTAGTTACAAATAAATTGTTTGGTTTGTTAGAGTGTTAGATTGTATGATAAGAACCTATAGGATTGGAAAGGAGCCATTGCATGAATAAGGCTTGGAAGAAATAACTGCATAATTTGTCCCATAGGAAATTGCATGATGTGTTATGTTAAGAGTACTTGTGGTAACTAAGGACTCCTACATCCCTCAATAAAACCACTATGCTCATTGTGCACTACCCAGGATGGATCATGTCCCTTAAACTGATCACCCAATTAATTAAGGAACTAGCTCACCCTTGGCTGGATAACATAACAATATACATTAACATGTATGTTGCAACAAACCAACCTACAAATAAAATATTACTATCCAAATTGCCACTATAACAACATCTCACAAATAATCCAAAGCTATAATAAAATAATAACAAACAATGTAAAAACATAAATATTCACTATCCAATATCCACATAAAATAACATAAGAAGAAAAACATCTAATGTCTATACATAACAATGTTATATAATCAAATGTCTAATATATGTAAAAATTAATAACCATAAATGAAATGATAATGCTGTTAGTATAATAATTTAGAAGCATAATGGAATTAACAATTTAATTCTCTCTCCAAACCATTTAGAACGATTACAAGGTTTGGCAATCCTATCTCCACCACACGATCTTGTTCTCCACAATAACTATTGCAATCATATACACTCCCACCACACATTTTGGCAAGTAACCATATTAGAATCATCTGCTACATCATCTTTTTGTCTAGTTGAGGTCCTTTTAATTATATGAAATAGTTACCTCATACCTAGTTGGAGTTCTAATATCCTACTTGCCAACCCTTAGCTTAAGTGCCTATATCTAGGTTACACTGTTTTCTAACTCTTATCACAATTCATGAGAATGTCAATTATAATAAAAAATTATGCCCATTACAACCAATTGATGTCTAATGACCAGCCAAAAAACTTATTGTATCTCCAGACAAATGCAACCCAAGTTATGGACTATCATTAACACGTTTTTGTAAGAAATGACATAATCATTTCTACCATCACTCTTTTCCATGATGTCTCATAGCCATAAAAAGGTTTTTTTCTATGAAATGCCATAATTATATATTCTAACACTCTTTACTACAATGTATTGCCATTGGCTTGAGGGTTCCAATCTCATGAATCATTTCATCAAAAGAGCATTCTTCCAAAGGATTATTCTTCTGATCACATTATTTTTTGTTGTAATCTCTATTAAATATAATTTGGGTACTTTTCAGAATCTTAAATCCATCATTATTGTCCCTTAACTCATCCAAATACCAAATCTATGCTTACTCATTTCAATTATCCATATATGGGATGCTTCATAGGATTTTATTGCCCACTTAGGCTAACAATTGAGCAAGCATTCAAATCTAATATATAACTTTTATGCTTATGGGTGTTATCCAATCTATTGCTACTTCTAGCTAAGTCTTAAGTTTTATTTGTTACTCTTTTGCCTCATAGGCAAACCTAAGCCACTACACTTTTTCATAACACCTCTAATGTGCGGTAATCATCTCCCAAACAACCTTCCATGGTGTTCACCTTCTATGGTGTTCAACCTAAGCCACTACACTTATTTGTGTTTTATTATTATTTTAGAATGCTAAAAATATCTAGAGTAGATTTTAACTATTAATTTAATATTATTTCATTATTATTTATAAAAAAATGTTAATCAAATAAGAAATAATATAATTATTCAAGTATATTATCTTTATATGTTGTAATATAGATAATAAATATTAATGATATTTAACGTCAATTATATAATTTTATATTCTTAATCTTCTATACTATAATATTACTATATTTAAAAAGAATATACATAATATATATATATACTATCATAAACATAAATTAATTCTTAATGACAATTATAAACTATATTAAAGTTATTATTTTATTATATCATATGATATTATATATTTATTTTTACATAAAATTGAAAATAATATTTTAAATTTAATAATAATAGTTAATCAATAAAATGATAATTATAAACTATTTGTTTTAACGATTGAGTTTCTTAACATTAACATTTCATTAAGATCAATTATCATTCCTTAAAAAAATAATATAAAAACATATTTGTAACACGAGAACTTCTTAAGCTGTCAACCATCCCAATACAACCCTTACCCAAACATGCTAAACTTTTGGTTTTTAATGGTTGTTTAATAACTATTATTTATTTAATTATGATTTATTCTATGGCCACACATGCACACATTAGAAAAAAATATAGCTGAACGATTATTGTCTTAAAGATAATGAACAATTTCAAAACTTTTCAAAATTATCAAACATATCCACTTCTAAAAAAATTTATGCTTATTATATAAATCAAAATATATTTTAATATAAAATAAATTACATAAATAATTATTTCTAATAATGTAGACAAAAATACATAAGATATTTCTCCATCATGTTATCATTTTTAGAAATAAAAAAAATTAAATTACATAAAAATATATAGATATTAAAATATATTTTTGACACAAATATTATATAATGAACTAATTACACAAAATATTTGTTAAATATTTTTAATTGTTGGGCTAAAAAGAGATAATAGAAATGCACATAGTTATTCTATAAAAGCAAATGAATGTCATAAATAGGTAAAAGCAAAGTAGAGAGAAAAATTTTAATAGAGAAAAATGAGAGATAATCTAATAAAGGGAAAAACAAAAGAGGGTACTCAGAAAAGATTAAGAGAATAAATAAGTAAAAAGAGAGAGAAATAAGAAAATAAAAAAAGATAGAGGAGAGTAAGAGGCCAAGGAAAATATAAAAAGAAACAGAATAAATACACAAATAAAAGAATGATATTATAACAAAGAAAAATTAAAAGAAGGTGAAACATTGACAAAAAAAATGTGAGGAAAATAATTAAATAAAATTTAAATCTTAACAATTAAAATTATAATATTTTTTAAATATAGCATGTTAATCATATATAACATTTTACGTAATAAAATATAAAAAAGTTTAAGCTTTGATATTATTTTTGAATATTATAAATAGTAAAAGAACGTTTTACTATTAATATTATATTTTTATTCATACTCAAAATAAAAAATTTAACTAAATTATAAATAAAATAAATATTTTATTAATTATTTTAATATTTTGTAATATAATATTAAAATATTTAAAAATTTCTATACACAAAATATCTATATTTTTATAGACATAAATTAATTCTAATTTAATAGAATTGATATATGTTATTTTAATTAATATTAGACAATAATAAATTTATTATTTTATTATATCATATGAGATATTATAATTATTATTAAATAAAATTTAAATTAAGTTCATAAATTTTTATTATGAATTAATAATTAAAATATTAATTAAAAAATATTATTTATAAAAATTTAATTTTATAACATCCTCAAGTTTTTAAAATCAATTGTCATTCATTAGAAAAGAAATGTTAAGAAAGATATTTATATCATGAGGACTTCTCAAGGGGTCTCAAATCCCAGTTACATGTCTGCCCAGGCATCCATAACTTTGGTGAGATGTAGTGTCATAGTACTAGTATGTTCGTACATAAAAAAAAAATTATAGTTGTATGATTATTGACTTTAAGATAACTAACTATTTCTTAACCTTTCTAACTTATCTTGGATATGGACTTTTAAAAAAATTATATTTATTATATATGTCCTAATATATTCTAATATCAATATTTTATTTATATTAAATTAATTACAAATTAAATTAAACTATTACTTTTAATAACATAAATAATAATACATAAGATTTTTCTCTATTATCTTATCATTCTTATCAATAAAGAATTAAATTAAGTAATAAATATAAATAATAAAATATTTATTTAACAAAAAAATTATATACTAAACTGTTCGACATATGAGATTTTTTAAATATTATTAATTGAAGAATTGAAAAAGCAATAATATAAATGAAGATAACTACTTTATAAGAGAGAGAAAGTCATAGATTAATAAAAAATCAAAAAGAAATTATTAATAGAGTGAGACAAGAGATGATTTAATGAAAAGGAATAAAGAACATAAGAGATATAGAGAAAATAAATAAATAAGTAAAAAAGATAGAGAAATAAGAAAATAAAGAATAATAGAGAAGAGTTGGAAGCCAAGAAAAATACAAATAGATAGTAAAAAAGGGATAAATAACTAAATGTTAATAAGAGAGAAAATTTAAGACATTGTAATAAAGAGAAAAAGTGAGGGAAAGAATTAAATAAAAGTTAAATCCTAATAATTAATTTTATAATATTTATTAAATATTAAAAGTTTAATCATCTAAAATGTTTTATAACAACGAAATATAAAACATTTTAAAATTTTATTATTATTTCAAAATATTAAAAATATTTAAATAATTTCTTAACAATTAATATTATGTTATTTTATTCAATGTTAAAGTTAAATTAGTGAATTAAATTATGCAAAATATAATTATTCTAATGTATAATCTTTATATGACATAATATAGATTATAAATATAAATAAATTTATTATTATTGATATAATCTTAGATTTCTAATTTTTTGTAACATAATTCTACTTTATTTAAAAAATTCTATACGTAACATATGTATATTATTGTAAGTATAAATTAATTGTAATTTTTTGTAATTGATGTAAGTTATTTCACTTAATATTAAACTATATTAATCTCACTTTTTTATATCACATGATGCATAATATTTATTGTTAAATGAAATTTATACTAATGTTATATAGTTATTATTGTCAATGAATTACTAAGATGTTAATTATAAACTATAGTTTATAATAATTTAATTTTTTTTATCAATAACATGGTATAAACTGTCATTCATAAGAAAAAAAAATATTATGAAACAATATTTACAACCTGAAGAATTCCAATGAGTTCACCCAACCTAATACTACTCTCGCTTAAGCATACGTAAATTAGGAGTTCTAGTGAGATCGAGTGATATAATGCTAGTGTGGTCACACATGCATACAAAAGACAAAAAAACATAGTTGCATGATAATAAACCATTTCTGAACATTTTTTTAATTATCAAGTATATTTAGTTCAGAAAAAGATTTACTTATTATATTTGTCAAAATATATTTTAATATTAATATTTTTATATAAAATTTATTAAAAATTATGTAAACTATTATTTATAACATAAAAATTAATAAATAAAATTATGTAAATGATTATATATATATATATATATATATATATATATATATATATATATATATATATATATATATATATATATATATCTTTAATATTACATATAAAAATAAAATAAATGAGATTTCTTTTATATTTTTAATTAATGGGTGAACAATATGATAATCAAGATAGAGATAATTATTCTATAAGAAAGAAAAAGTTATAAATTCATAAGATAAAAATAGAAAAAAAATTAGTAATAAAGAGAGATGAGGGATGAATTAATTAAGAGAAAAAGAAAGAACACAGTGAAAATAAAGAAAATAAATAAATAAATAAGTAAAAGTGAAATAAAAAAATAGTGAAAGGTAGAGGAGAGAGAAATGTTAAGAAAAATATAGCAAGATAAAAAATGATTATACAAAAATAATAATAATAATAATAATAATAAAGAGAAAGAAGTAAGAATACAAAAGACATTGAGATAAAGAGAAAAAGAATAGAGAAATAATTGAAAGTTAAATAAATGAAATTAAAATTATAATATTTATTAAATTAAAGAAGTTAGTCACATATAGTTTTTGATAATAATAAAATATAAAAATTATTTGAGTTTTATTATTATTTTAGAATACTGTAAATATTTAAGTAAAATTTTGATTATTAATTTAATGTAAGTTTATTTATAATTTTAATTAAACATATAATAAAATAATAAATAATATATTTATTATAATATTTAATCTTTTTACAAGACAATATAGACAATAAAAAATAATATTAAATAATAATTACATATTTTAGATTTATAATGTTTTATAATATAATAGTACAATATTTAAAAAATTATATATAAAACATATATATACTATCTTAAATATAAATTAATTCTCATTTATTATAATTGATATAAATTGTTTTATGTAACAATATACTATATCAAATCATTTATCATATTTGTCGTTATATAAAATTAAAAATATTATTATAAACTTATTATTAATAATTAATTACAAAAATTCTCATTATAACCTATCATAATAGATTCTAATATAAATATTTTTGACATAAAATTAATAAAAGAACTACGTGAACTATTATTTTTTATACTTAAGCATTAATATATAAAATTTTCTTCCATTATGATATAACTTTGATGCATAAAAAATTAAATTACATAGAAAATATAATTACTAAAATTTATATATTTTTTGAAAAATATTATACATTAAAAATGCAACGACACAAATTTCTTAAAACATTTTAATTGATGGATATAAAATTAATAATGGAGATATAGTTTACTACTCTATAAGAAAGAGAAAATAATTAATTGAGAAGAGAAAAATAGAGAAGAAAATAGTAATACTGAGAGATAAGAGTTGATTTAATGAAGAGAAAAAAATAAAAGAGAGAGCATAAAGGACATAAATAGAAGAAATAAATAAATGAAACAAAGAGAAATAAAAAAGTAAAGAATTATAGAGGTAAGAGAGAAAGTCACCAAGAGGAATATAATTAGATAGAGAATGAAAATATAAATATAAGAACGATAATAATAGTGAGAAGAATGTAACAGAATATGATAGGCATGTTAATAAAGAGAAAAACATTAGAAAAATAATTAAATAAAAATTATTTTTTAGAAAATCAACTTTTAGTATTTATTAAACATAACATATTAATCATATATAATATTTAATAATAATAAAAATATAAAACATATTTGATATTTTTTTATTTTAGAGCATTACAAATATTTAAAATATTTGGCAATTAATTTAACATTTATTTTTTCAATCTTTTAATTAAAAATGTCATTTAAATAATAAATCATATAATTATTTTTATAAAATACCAATAAATAATATAATAATCATAATAAAAATAAATAATATTTAATATCAATAATATAATTTTAGATTTCTTATGTTCAATAATATAATATTATTATATTTAAAAATGTTTTTGAATAATTTATATGTATTATTATAAATATGAATGAATTTTAATTTATAATAATTGATATAAGTTATTTGACTTGCCATTAAACTACACTAAAGTTATATTTTTATTATATTATATGATATGTCATATTTATTGTTATATGAAATTAAAATATTATTATAAATTAATTATTAACAACTAATTACAAAAAAGAAAATTATATACTATTAATCATAATAACTTTTTTTAACATTAATATTTTACTAAATCAATTTCCATTTTTAGAAAAGTAATGCATTGAAAGCATACATATAAAAAAAGACTTCTTAAGTTGTCTACAATCCTAATATTTTTCTTTGCCCAAGCATACTTAACTTTAGAGTTATAATGAGATCTAGTGTTATGATACTAGTGCGGTTGCACATGCATAAAAAAAAATAAAAAAATTATAGTTGTGTGTTTCTTATCTTAAAGTAAATGAACCATTTCTTAAATTTTTTAAAATTATCAAGCAAATGAAATTTTTAAAAAATATTTACCCCTATTATATTTATCTTGATATATTCTAATATCTATGCTTTATTTATCTAAAATTAATAAAAAATTACATAAATTATTTTTTTGATAAAATTGATATTCATACATAATATTGTTTTTTATTTCTTTTTCTCATAAAAAAATTAACTTTTCTGATAAATATAAATAATAAATTTTTTATTTATTATAGATAATATATATAAAAATATGTAACATGAGAGATTTCCTAAGTATTGTTAATTGGGAGTCTTCAAAAAAGATAATAAAGATGAATATAACTATTCTATAAGAGAGAGAGAGAAAGTCACCAGTTGATGGTAACAAAATAGATAAAACAAAAGTAATAGAGAGAGATTTGAGATAACTTAATAAGAAAAAGAAAAGAGAGAACATAAAAGAGATAGAGAGAATCAATAAATAAATAAAACAGAGAGAAAAATAAGATAAAGAACAATGGAGGAGATATATGCTAAAAAGGATATGCAAAAATATAAAATAAAGAGATAAATAAAATAATGATAATAAGTAATAGAAGGAAGTGAGAAAATCTGAGAGACATTAAGATAAAAAGAAAAAAGTGAGAAAAAAATTAAATAAAAGTAAAATATTAAATATTAAATTTATATTATTAATAAAATTATTAATTAAATCATATATAATATTTAGGAATAATAAAATATGAAAAATTATTTAAATTTTATTAGTTTGTTAGAATATTATAAATATTTAAAGAATATTTTGTCTATTAATTTATCATTACTTTATTCAAACTTATAATTAAGAAAGTTATTTAAATAATAAATGATTTAATTATTCAAATATATTATCTTTATAAAAAGTAATACCAGTAATAAATATAAATAATATTTAACATTAATTATATAATTTAATATTTTTAATATTCTATAATATATTATTATTATTATATTTAAAAACTTCAACATAACATATATATACATATACTATTATAAAAAAAATTAATTTTAATCTATTATAATTAATATAAGTTATATTTATCAATATTAAACTATATTATAGTCATTATTTTATTATATCATATGATATGCCATATTCATTATTATATGAAATTTATAACAATACTATCAATTTATTATTAATAACTAATTACTAAAAAATAATTTATAAACTACCATTCATGATAATTTAATTTTTTAACATTGACTAGAAATTAAAATCAATTATCATTTATTACAAAAAAAAATGCTATGAAAAAGCATGTGCAGTATGAGACTTCTTAGGACGTCATCCATCTTAATATTACTCTCACCCAAGTGTACGTAACATTTGAGTTCTAATGAGATCCAAATCTATAATGTAGGTGTTACTGCACAAGAGTATAAATGATAAAAACTTTTAGTTATGTGATTATGGTGTTGTAGATAATGAACCGTTTTATAAACTTTTCAAAATTATCAAGTATATACAATTTTAAAAAAATATGCTCATTATATATGTCATAATATATTTCAATAAAAAAATTTTATTTACATAAAATTAATAAGAAATACATAAATTATTATTTTTTATAAAATAGTCGTTAATAAATAAGATTTTTTTCTATTATTTATAATTTTTATAAATAAAATATTAAATTATGTAATAAATATAAATACTAAAACATTTATTTTTTATAAATATTTATAGATTAAAGAATATAACACGAGAGATTTCTTAAATATGGTTAATTGATAGCTCAAGAAAGAGGTAATAGATATAGAAATAACTATTTTATAAGAGAGAGAGAGAAAAAAAACTATTAACTCATAAGAGAAAATAGAGAAGAAAATAGTAATAGAGAGAGATAAGAGAAGATTTATCATTAAACTAATAAATATTCTAAATATTTAACATTTGTAAACATGCTTCCAAGGAATATTCCCCTTTGTAATTTAATTAATGAAAGTATGCACATAAACGTAGCATTCTAAAATTTAGATTTTGTAGCCCAAATGAATTTGTGTTTAGCTAATTCATATTCAAAAGAGACAATTATGTCATTATTTTTCTATTCAAGTCAAATATATGTGTGCTATCTAAAGTTAACAAAAAGATGAATCATTCATGAAAAATGTGTCCCGTTTTTATGGAATATTGCAAGTAATATATAAAGGATATTAAAATTTTTCAAAATATAGTATTATGATATAAACATTCTTTTTCATGTGATGAGATGAACTACAACCTTAATAAAAGCTTTGAATTATTAAAAGATCATTTTATTGTTTGCATTCTACTAATAATCTTAACAAGTTTATCTCCCGTATGAAGTTACTAATGCAAAGAACTTGAGTTTTTTTTTTAATTCTTCACACAAGAAAAGGTTATCATTGTGCACATTCAACAAACATCTATATTTCCTAGAAAGGAATTTATAAGCTTCTAACAATTCGAATTAATTTCATTTGAAATTCTTATAAGATAGTTGTCTTACCACATTATCTTCACTCTCAAATGAGTTATGATGGTGATGTTTGATTCTTCTCGACTTTCTTGAAATCATTCTTCTTCATGCCTCCAATTTCATTGCTAATTAGAGACAAATAGGGTTGTATTGTTACAACTCATCACATTCATGGAAGTGTGGTTCAACATTCTCTTCTTTCACCATGTAGCACCTCTTCTTTTTAAAACTACATATAGCCATTTTCCTAAAGTTTTTAGATGAACAACTAGAAAGACATTCTTTTTCATTATTCTAAGAGGAATCTTCATGAAATGATGGTGGCTGCTATGTTCAATTGTTCTAACTAGGCAACATCTCTTCCTTTTTTTCTCCATGCCTTCTCCAAAGAGTAAAACTTAGGGGTCAAACTCATACAATGAGAAATGGTACACATTCTTTGAGGCTTTTATGTCAATCACCAATGGGCCAAACTCAAGGGATATATGGAAAAATCTTCCTTACTTTCTCAACATTAGAAAAACTCTACCAATATTTGTGAGACCACTTATAATATTTGTTAAAATATTAAACACATTTTTGAAAGTCTCTCCATCTAATATCTTTAAAACTCCCATAATTATACATGAGAAAATAAATTATAGACTTTTTACCACAGCAAGTTCCTTTATAAGTAACCTTAAGGATCTCCAAAACTTCAAGTATAACACGAAATTTAATTACCTTGTTGAACTTTGTCGCTATAAGGTGACAATGAAGGATATTTAAATACTTGAACTTGAGTTGAAGACTATGCTTCCCATAAAGAGTATTGTAATTCAAAATGTTGAACCAATAATTTATCCAACTCTTTTTTGAGTTACTTAAAGCTATTTTCTATTACATCCCAAATTTCTAAATTAACAAATCAACGAAAGTACACATTTTAAAATTCACAATTATAGAATGGTGAATACTAATATAAAGGCCCTTTTTATAAAATAACATGATTGACTACAATGTTATGAGACATCATGAGGAATATCTCTTGGGGGGTTTATCAATAGATGTACCATTACTTAATAATAAAAATGAAAACGTTGAGAAAATGATGACCAAACTTGAGGGAGGATAATTATGTAAATTACAAATGTAAAAACATACCAGTATTATGATGGAATTCTTTTATTGATCTTAATTTCTTTTTTAAGGTTATTTAGAAATTCTTATTTAATTTCTAATCTTTTTGTGGGCTATATAATAAAGTTATGGCATAATAAAGTTTAGTAGGCACAGTCTACAACTAGATTTACATTTATCCTCAATTTAGTAGGCTAGTTAAATCATTAAAATGCCTTTCACAATAGTGGGTTGGATAAAACCTCACAATGAGCAAAAAGATCCTACAAACACTAGCACAAAAATAATACAAACGTTGAGCCAAAGGATTATATGTTATATTGGGTCACATTATTAACAATCACTAGTACATAATCTACAATGATGGGTAAAAGTTATATGCAAGGGAAAATACAAAGTCCCAATAATGAGGCAATAAACAAAGTAAAATACTCACTTACAAGGCTATATATTCTAATATAATTAAATAAAGTGGCACACTAAGTTATAGAAAGGTAGAAGAGATATGTACTTTGGCTCACTGCTCCCATAAGAAAGAAAAATACAAGAATAACATTGAACCAATATGGAACTTCGCTAAACATGATTTAGAATGATGCGATGGAATATGAATGTTCAAACCCATGACCTTGAACTTTTCTTTACTTTGTAATGATGATTTTCAAGTGACTCCATCACTTACAGATGCACAAGTGATCAATAGCCTCTACACTATGTTTAAACACCATTATACTTGTATTACAGTGCACTCTAATAGCTCTCAATAGTCTATAATGGTTAAATCTTCAAAAAACTATATCAACATAGCCATTACTCACATTTCCAAATGCAAAGAACTTGAGTTCTTTTCCTTTAAATCTTTACACAAGGAAAGGTTATCATTGTGCACTTTCTTCAAATAGATACATTTCTTAAAAAAGTATTTATAAGAATCTATCAATTTGGATGAATTTCTTTTGAAATTCCTTATAAGAGAGTTTTCATATCATATTCCCTTTACTCTCGAAGAGTCATGATAGTGATAATTATTTCTTCTTGTCTTTCTTGAAATTTTTCTTCATCATCCTCTTCTTCACTAATTTGGGAAAAATAGGGTCGTAATGTCACAACTCAACACATTCAAGCACGTGTTGCTTAGGATTCCCTTCTTTGATCATGTAGCATCCATCAATCCTTTTAAAAACGACCTATAGAAATTTTCATAAAAAGTTTAGTTGAACTATTAGAAAGTATGTTTGTCTCAATACTCCAAGAGGAATCTTCAAAAAATGATTGTGGTACGACATTCAATCGGGCTATTTAGGTTACATCTCTTCTTTGTTTCTCCATGCCCTCTCCATCGTATTTGTCATGAGTGCTCCAAATGACTCATACAAAGAGAAATGGTATAAGTTCTTGAAGTCATTTATGTTAATCACCAAAGGGTCAAACTCCTTAGGTGATATATGTAAGATCTTCCTTGCTCAAAATTAAAAAAACTCTACCAATATTTGAGAGACCATTTATAATATTAGTTACATTAAATATGTTTTAATAGACTTTCCATCTAATAAAAACACCATAATATTACATGAGTAAATTAATTCTAGACCATTTTCTTTAGCAATTTACTTTAAAAGTTACCTCATGTATCTCCTACACTTCATGTGTAGCACTAAATTTAATTATCTTATTGAAGTTTATGGATGCTAGCCAACAATTAAGATATTTAAATCCTTGTGCTTCAGTAGAACACTATGCTTCCCTTAGAGAGTAAACTAACATAAAAGGATTTACTTAATAACTTATCGATCATTTTATAAATCACATTTACAAAGTGGTGAAGAATAATATGTAGGCCGTTTTTATAACATAACAAGATTGACAATAACATTATGAGACATCATGAGGGTTTTCTCATAGAGGATTAATCATACGAGGTAACCATTACATAATACAAAAAATTAAAGTCATGGGAACATGATGACCACACTTGAAAGGCATGAATTATACAAATTATAATTGGAAAAAAATACTAGTATTTCAAAAAAATTATTTTATTAGACTTAATTGCTTATGTAAGAATATTTAAAAAATCTTTTTTAATTCATAATCTTTCTGTGGGCAATACAATAAAGTAGTGGAATAATAAATTTTATGTCATCCATTCTAAAACTAGATCAACATCCATCCTCAATGTAATAGGCTAGTTAAAACAATAATATGTCTTTCAATATAGTGGGTTAGGTAAACCTCACATGGGACAAAAAGACCCTACAAACATAAGGATCAAAAATAATAAAAACATTGATCCAAAGAACTTTATATGACATTGGGTCACAAGACCTATAATCATCGACCCATTGGTTTACAATGTCCCAACATTGGAGTAATGAGCAAAGTAAAATGTTGACTTTCAAAGTCCTACAACCTAATATATTTAAAAAAAGAGGCAAAATAAGTTATAGCAATGAAGAAGGGGCGAGCAATTTAGCTCAATGTTCTCATGAAAAAGAAAAATGCAAGAATAGCATTGAATTGATAAGGAACTTAGCTGAACATGATGTAGAATGATGAAAGTTTATGATGGAATATCAATGCCTAAAGCCAACGACCTACCACTTTTGTTTGCTTTGTATTGATGATTATTAAGAGACTCATGCTTAAAGATGCACAAAAGATCAATAGCCTCCACACCATGTATGGGACCATTATACTTGTATTATAATGCACTCCAATAGCTCCCAATAGTCTATAATGACTATAATAAATGTTTTCAAAGTATCTATCAAACTAGGAATTTATCACACATCCTATACTAATTATACATTACAATACCAACAATATGTATATCATTTGACAATTTATAGTTAACTAATTACCTTTCTCACTAACCAAAAATGTATCATACAAGTACAATGTGACCATCATATTGCATGATGAAGTTCAAAACAAAAACACAAACATAACACTCTCAAATTTGATGTACATTCTACACGTATAATACAACTTCGTATTTGTTCGATGAATTCAAGCCGATTAATTCTCTAGTTTAACATTGTTTTCTCAAGTATGATTAATGTTTCTGTTTTGCACGACACTCTTTCTCTTCTTATTTTCTCAAGAAAATTTTTATCTCTCCATGGGAAATGGATGAACTAACATAATATATAATATCTTACATTATGATATAATTATACAAATGTTTATCACTTAGTCAAAACTTAAGAAAATAGAATCAACACTAATAAGATAACAAAATCATACTATAAATGTAATAAAAATATTAAACAAAATCTCTGCTTGATCCCTCAAATGGACTAATCATACAAATATGATAATAGTATCACTTTGTATGATTAGTATGAGTGACACTAACACTCACACTTTGAAATCATGACACTCACTCTACATGAGTTACATGATAGTTTTAAAAAAAACTAACACTCACACTCTAAAACTCACATAATCATAATTTCTCAACTAAATTATTACATTTCACTACAAAAGTAAACATGACTCAAAAATTATCTTCCTCTTTTTGCTGTAGGTGTAGTTATGGATAACACAAAAACTTTACCAATAAGCAAGATGAGTCAATGACCAACATCTCTAATTGCTCCACTAATTCAATCTTGAGATGCAAGACCTAAAGCACATGATGAAAAGTATTAGTAAAATAACACAATGGTTGTGTTATCTTCAAAAACGTGATGAAAAAAACCATGTGATCAATATTTTTTTTAGCTTGATCTCAAAACAAAAAGTTAACGAGAATCCTCTAAATTAATAATGCAAATCTAATGCTACATTTGCAAGATGGTGGTGTAATGAGATCTGAGCAATTTATTTTGCTTTTTTCCTAAATGCTTACATAGAAATTATGTTGATAATCACCCTAGATGTATCATTAAAGGTACATATCTTTCTAAACAAAGAAAATACTTTTCAAATCTTTCTTTTTAGAAATTTGTTTTAAAATCATTGTAACCAACAAAACCTATATATAGTGAAAATACATGGCTAGCAAATCCTTTAAACCTTGAGCTTGATATTCAAACCAATAGATATGATCCCCCAATATCATCATTATGCTCATAATGCATTACTTACACTGAACAATACCTTACTACCAAGTGGTCACCAAATAACTTATGGACTAGTTCATCTTAAGCTAGGTTGCCTTGCCAATATGTATTGGTGCATACATGGTACTTGAGAATCCTTTAATTAAAGTTATACATAATCACATGCTCAAATTAAAAATGCCCATAGAAAAATTTATTATAAGAGATAATATGAGGTGCAATATTCAATTTTAGTAATAAAACTCTTATACAATGAAATGTCAATCAAATTGCATATGACTCATATTGAAACAATATCACTACAACTAAAGTAAATGATGTAAGTAGAACTAATGAATTGTTAGATATTAAAAATGAAAGCTGAAATCTCTAGCTCCTAAGAATGTTATTGTCACCTTAATCCCACATGTAAAAGTAAAGGGGACAAATTTGCAGAATTCAAAGGCATACTAGAAAAATAACATGCATTAGTAAGGCACAATATCAAAACTATAAGAAACAGGTTATAGTTAATATCATGACACATACATCAATAATTGCATTCCATCCACTATGCTTGATTAGTTCATCAATTTAAATTCAATAAAATTGATGCTTAGTGTCTTACCAACATTTTATTACTCCACTAAGCCCATAAGTAAGGTCTTAACATTCTAGATCACCCAAGGAGTATATGGCTTGCAATTTGGTACTCCTCTCTAAGCTATGATAATAATCAATATCTCAAATCTAGAAATGTTGTACTCTTATCTAGGCTATACTAATCATACAAGCCTTTAAACAATAATTTGACACTTTCCTGAAAGCAACAAAAAATTTTATATGCTTATGACTAGGAAATCTAGCAATCTTTTTTGGGTTTTATTGATCTCATCCACCTCTAATTAGGAGTATAGCACACCATTTTATAATGAACTAATCCAATAAGCCTCAAATAAATAAATCTGACTCTTCCTTCTTTGCTTTACCAATGTCATAAAACTTTGATTAGTAATGTAGAACTCCCCTTTAGCTATGCCTAACCTTTAGCATGAGGAACCACAATTTGAGGTACATTACAGTGAAAATTTATCATCAATAAGATTTTCATGTTAGACATATTGGCATTATTTTAGCTTACTAGTCTAATTATATAAGGTTACTCCACTTACTAAGGTCTCCTTAAAACCCTAATAAATTATGATGAGATTTTATGTGCTTAATGGGTTACATTTATGTTCCCTTTAAACCTTAAAGCAACTAACTTGGTTGCCCTACTTCTTAAAGTATCACCCAAATAATTGGCCTTTTCCCTTATCTTTATAAAACATCCTATCTAAGAGCCCCTGAAAGACCATGACAAGTGTGGCAAGCTCTTACCCTCTTAGATCACACCATGAAGATATGGCATGTAATTTGGTATTTGCCTCTAAGATTTGATAACCATCTAAGTCTCAATTGAAGAAATCTTGCACTCCTCTCATGGCTATACCAATCATAAAAGCCTTTGATCAATTTAACACTCCCTATATGATGTACTAATTTCATATGCCTATGATCAAGAGATATAAAAATATGTTTTGACTTTTACCAATCCCATCCACCTCTAATAAAGCATCTTGCACTTCCTTTTAGGTTGAACAATATTATAAGCCTCTAATCAATAAATTGTTATCTCTCTTTTATGTTATACCAATCTCATAAAAATATGATTAGGAATCATAACTTCTCATTACATATGCCTAACCTCTTGCACAAGGCTTAAAAAGTTGGGGTACACTATAACTAAAATTTTATCTTCATTAAGAATGACATGATAGCCATATTGACATTATTATGACTCACTAATCTAATTATCTAGGATTATACTTTTGATTAACTTTTTTTTAAAACCCTAATAAATATTTTAGTTTTTTATTTACCATATTAGGTACTCTTAAATTTCTTCTAAATCTTAAAACAATTATTTAGCTTATCTTGCATTTCAAAATGTTACCAAAATTATTAGTCTTTACCCTTCGCCTTATCAAAGATCCTTTCTAAGTCCTTATTACCTATTTGGGCTATCTTTGAGTTCTCACTCAAGTATACGTCCTATCTTTGAACCTTTGCAACATCTTTAATGTTTTGGCCAAATCATTACATGTTTAGCTTCACATGGGTTTCCACAGGTGACTCAAGTGTCCATTGGCTGAACTTAGGCCATTGTACCCATGATGAAGGACTCTCCTAAGTTGCACATGTCCCCTAGACTACATTCTTAAGTATCAACTAGTACCATAAAAGACTAACTAGTGTTACTCAGTATATTACATAACAAACCATGTCATGCTAATTATTTAACCAACACCACAAAGGAAACAAACCCCTTGGGCAAGCCAAGACTCAATTTTAAGCCTAAACCATAGAATTCTTTTATAACCAATCTCCTTTAGGGTTTAACCTAGATCCTCACCAATTGAAAATGATATCCAAGATAAGCTTATAAACTCATCGAGTGCTTATATTCTCTTCCAATTTTAGTTCCTTAATTAGGGTACCCTAAGATTTTCCTTCAAACCATAATGCCTTATTGTGGTATCCTAGAGTATCCTTTAAACACTTATTCAACTACTTGGGTTGCATTAAGGTTTTATCTATTGTATTAATCTATTTTTTTGGTATTCAAAGGCCCACTAAGGTTTACTAATGGATCTCAAATCAATTTAGACAATGCTAAAAACTATTAATATTAAACTATCTTCAACCTTAACCACTCTTAGCATAAATTCACCCATTCTTTCTAGCCAAAAGATGCCCTCACCCATGTTATGATCTTTCTAAACATAACCTAAGAAAGGAAATACTTTGATCGACAAATGGTTTATGCTTATCATGAAATTTGTATGTTATATCAATGGCTGATGGTCTAAGTTCAAATGTAGATGAATGAATTTCATCAATTTCTTTATCAATGTCTCATTGTTATAAATGTATTTTCTCAACATGTCGTGGCGTTCACATTGTGATTTAATGTACTCAAGATCAAACATAGACTAAGTATGGCGTGATTGTTAAGAAAACTAAGGATTTGTCACAAGTAATCATTGAATTTATCTTCCATATGGTATACGATCTAAGCAAGATATTAAGAATTAAATCATGTCTTTTATTAACCCCCATTCAAATATTTTAATAATGTAAAGTTTATCAAGAACATGTATTTCTCTTACATGAATTGATGCATACTTTTCATGGATTACATTTTAATAAACCATCAAAATTGCATGCTCAAACTAAATTTATGTATGTGTGTGTGCCAATGCAATGCACATTAAAATTCTCAATTTGCAATGTAAAATCATGAGATCAACAAGGAACATTAATTATAGCATGTATTTAATCACAATAAACCAACATCATGTCTCAGTAACTAAGAAATCAATACACACATTTATCTAACTAGAATTTCAACTAACAAATATGTTTTACAAATCTTGAGCTTATTATATTATAAGGTATTACAATTCATGGCATGCTTTTATCATCTTCTTTCTTAGATTTGTTTTTTCATGATAATGTATCTTAATAAATCTTAACATGTTCATGGTCATAAAAGTTTCACATGTATTCTCTATCAAATTAGCTAATTGTATTTACTCAAGTAATATCTACATTTAATTATATAATATTAAGATTCATCCTTTCTTATGATAGTTGTAGCAGGCTTCTACAACATTTGGCTCTTTCTCCTTCAATTCTTGTAGTCTCTTCCTACTTCTCTTATATACGATCAACTTGCCTATCCTTTGCTATTTTGGGGTATGGCCACTATCCTTCCTTCCATAGCATGAATTTCCATAAGATCTAGCAAAGTCACTTGTAATGGTCTATACAAAATTAGTTATCACTCTATACTCAATGAATTCAACCAGAGTAAATTCTTCACTAGGTTTTCTTTCAAATTCATAAGCTTACCCATTCAACTTCTATAAGGAAAATAAAGGTTTTCCTTTTAACTTCCATAAGAAACTAAGGCTATCCATTATTATTGCATTAAGAAAAATGAGATCATTTTTTTAATTTTTTTATGAAATTTCCTCATTGTTATTAATTATCATTTACAACTAATTAAGAGGAATGCAACTAATGTATGCATGGCTATGGTTTAAGGTCAAATTTCCCTTAATGTAATAAAAGAAAAATTTGAGCCTTGATCTTTCTTATGTTAGCTACCACCTAGGATTCCTTAATTGTAGAAAGCTTTCATGCCACATCATATCCTAGTTAATGATTTTTGGTTGATTATCATGCAAGGTCAACATAGCTTGGTCATTTAAGTGCTCTTGTCATGCATATGATTAAGAAACAACTAGCACAATTGAATAAAATTATAACTAACCTAATTAGTAAAATCAGGAGGAAAGGAAAAACTTGGACTAAACTAAAGAGAAGTGTAACGATTAGGAACATCGATGCTTATGATTTTAATATCGAAGCTATTCAAAGATTTCTCCTAGAGTGGTTAAATTAGAAGTTAATTAAAACTTTCTATTGAGATAGTGTATAATTATGAGTTAGGTAAAGTTGAAAGTCAATTTGAAGAAAGTTAAAAATTTGAATTAAAAAATGTTAAAATAATCATACAGAAAGATTTGGACCATCATATTAGATAATATGTATAAGATAATCAATAGAATTACCCATGCTTCTAAATTAGAAACTCAACGAAATGGCAATATGCAAAAAAGTTATCACACAATACCTTTAACTTTAACTTATATAGTTAGAGAATATTAAATTGTATGATCATAACAATCCTATAATTTTTCTTATTTTCCTATAAAAGGAACCAATCCTTTGAGCATCCTCCTTTCACAATAGAACACTTTAACTCGAGATGTTAAAGGACTAATAAAAGGATTTTAGTACGAAAATTCTATGGATTCTAGTAAGAAACTTCTATGGATATTCTTGGGAATTAAGATCAACAAGCTATTTGCTTTCAGTATTGGGTTTTCTTCATGTTTCAATCCATTCCAGCATTTACCACATTTAAATCTTTCCCTATGCCATTTTCACTAGATGTACCAACCATGTGTTTATTCTACAAGATAAAATGCTAAACTAATCTATTAAATTAAAAAATATTCATTAATTATTTATTCCTAAGCCTTAAGCAAAGGCAACACAAAATTAAGGAATGACTTGCTTTAACAATTGCTATTTAATGCCAAAGTGTTGTTGCTCTCACTAATTGAAAATGGTTAAACATGCTAGAACTCCTTCAAAACATTACAAAGCTAGCACAAAAGTCATGAACAAGTTGTGTCTTTGATGCAAAAAATTTTTAAAATGAAGACCACAAAGATCTCTGGAATACGAAGAACTGTATGATGAACATAGCCAAAATAACTCACATTGAATTGCCATGTCATTCATAAAAACAAGTGTTACATATCAATTAAGGAATATAGCTTTAAAAAGTCCATCAAGTTAACCATTCATCCCATTAAGAATTAAGGAAACACTTTTATAAAAATTTCATAATTAGTGAGGACTACATCTTAACCACTTCTTATACCAACAAGAGAAACTAAAATCATAAAAGATGATGTAAATGGAATATTTGGGTAGCTATCAAAGTCCTTCCCTATGGCCTTGCGGTGAGCATAGTATCTTTGATTGAATTGAATTAAACAACCTCATAGCATGATATCTACAACAAATAGATTAAAAAGGTAAAATATTTTTTTTAGTTCTTATCTAATTTAGCATTTCCTCTAGAATAATTTGCTACCAAAAGGTGGTGATAAACAAAACATAACTTCTTTTATCTTGATGGCCACATATTATTGTGTGAAAGAGGACAAGTTTGGTTTAGAAGAGGATATCCTTATATTAAAGAAGAATATTATAGTTTTATGAAGCCCATCCAATAAAAATAAATAAATTTGAGCATTACACACTTCATTCCCCAAACTTCATTTCAATAAAATGGAAATATTTAAATGAAATAATTGTATCCAAGCCCCTTCACAAAGGGTGACATAAAAAGGATTAAACCTTTTGTAGCAAAGATAGCATAATAGAAAATGAAGAGAAGGTTCAAGACCTTAACCTATAACATGCTTTGGTCATCATTGAGGGTTCCTTACAAGCACACAATGATGAACGAGTAGTTTATGACCAAGAGATGATAACAAGATTTGACTATATTAATCTTAGAATTATAGTGAATGATATAAAAACTGAATAGCTTTTGTTTGAGATAGAATAAGGCCTTCTAGATGATCAAGCTAATGCCAATAAAAGTCAACTACAAGCCTACACCTTCTGAGATCTATCTTTGGAGCCATCTCAAAACTTACCTCAAAAATAGAGAAACTAAAGAAAGATGTTCAATTAATTATTTTAGTGATGCTTCCTATAAATTATCTTTAAGAAAATGCAAATGTTGTTGTGCAATGCAACATCTTATAATGCTAAAGGAGTTGTTCTTTCTGTTTTTGAATCTTTTTTAAATTCCTAGACTCCTAGATGTACTACATGTTTAGGAAAATGAAAAAGCAGTGGTTTTAAAGAATATTAAATTGTTTTTTACTCACTAAGAGATATTTAATAACATATTATATTTTATAATTATTTAGAAAAGGGGAAGAAAGTTAAATAATAATTATGTTAAAAGAAATTTGTTCCTAAAAAGAAACTTATTCACGCACAAGTGAAATCATAAGTAATGATCAAGATAGATAAATTAACTATGAACCTAATTTTGATTCACATTTTGGTGGTGCATTGGTAGAGAAATATGTTGTCTAGGAATAAAAATCAATATAGTTCTAGGGAAAGAAGTAAAACATAAAAATTGTAAGCACTTTTCATTTTTCTTTTAATTATTATTCTTTTGTGTTATTGACATCAATGTCGGTACTGATAATGCACTCCTATTGACTTTTGATAGCTAAATAACAAAGTTCACATATCTAGGATTGTTTATTTGTCATATATTTTGTCTTTACTAATAAAGGTTTGTCATCATCAAAGTGGTAGAAATATTAAAACCAAAGAGCATAAAAGAAAACAAATTGATTTTAAGATAGTACACTTCTAACTAGTTTCTTTTATCTAACATATCTAATTGTGTGTTATCGATTATTTTAAAGATAAAATAAAAAATAAAACCTTTTTCAATATATGGATCCTTTTGATTAAGAAGTTGAAATATTTAATTACAAAAGCGAAGATGTCACCCTTCCATAAACTTAAATAAAAGGATACAACCATATGTCCTAAAAGTTATAAATAATTTACAACTCATACATTAAGCATAAGCATTTAAACTATCTTACTATCTAAACTCCTTATCTATAGCTTCATTTCTAACTTTACATGCATATCACTTTGTAGAACTTGCTTATTTTCGAAAAAACTTCATACACAAAGAGTTCTTAAGATAAATTCTACTCATTTTGTAGATACGAGTGCTCAAGATCATATGGTATGCTTTAACAACAATAAAAAAATTAAATATGCAAAATGTAGTTTTAAACTTATTTAAATTGCATTGATGATGTTTTATTAAACTATTTTATTAGCATATTATTAGTATATGACCATGGGATGAAATAGTTCAATCCAAGTTTGCTACAAGCACTCCAAGAAATCAAATAGTAAGAACTTATGCTCAAGTTGAATGATTGTATTTGTGGTTAAACAAATCAATGGAGCACGTACACTAAATGATTAAGTACATAAGGGAATCTTGAGAATTTTGTATACTTTAGTATTTTTTGTTGTACAATACAATTGGAACAAGGCAATGATATTAGTGGCACATTAATTAATATTTAAAATATTATCATTCTATGCAAATTAGTGAATAATATAATATGACAATCAAAATGGAATAAACTATTAATGTTAAGCATATAATCTTCAATATCTTTAGACATTTGTAAAATATTGTCTTTTCTATCATATTGTGCATTTGCTTTAAGATTACGATCATAGCATGGTTTTCAAAGATCATAAGAATTTCAAAGAATTCAATTGTTGTAATGAAGTTCAAAATTGCTTCAATATAAGATCATACGATATGATCCTCTATTCATGTTACATGAATATAAGTGAAAGTTAGGTAATTGCTAGTTTAGTCATGCCCAAAAAGTATTTCATACTTTTAAAATGCTATTGGAGATCACATACGAGGGTCCTATGCATTGTAAAAATTATATATGCCCTAGTAAAACATTAGGAATAGATTGACAATGGTTTATTGACACATTAGCTAACAAATTGCAATGTGTGGAAACAAACAGTAGACATTTTCTATAATAATCAACTTCCATGTCCTTTACAACACCTTACAAGCCTACAAGACATAAGATTTCATAACTAGTACCAATGATGGAAAGGGAAAAGCCATACAGGCAATGTCACCTAATATTTGTATCACACAAGCTCTTTTTTAAGCTATAATTTTATTGTAAAAATTAGTTTGATTGTGTTGCCTATATTGTTATATCTAGTTCATATTCTGGTGAACTTGTGTCTTGTACTTAACTCTTGTATTTTAATTTTCTTGATTGTGCTTCTAGAGAAATGTCCATTCTCTCCAACATATCCTGTGGAGTGGTTTTTGTAATGTGGGGAATCCATGAAAAGTAATTTTTTGTATTTGGTTTTCTTCACCAGGTTAATGTAAAGGACTATTTTTATTAGTGGTGCTTAAGATTGTTTCCTCTAGGTTGATGTAAGTTTAAGGATAAGATAAACCAACTAAGTCACCTATGTCCCTTTGTCCATTTTATTTTCTTTAAATACATACATAGCACTTAACACCTTATTGTTGGCTCAAAAATACCATTATTTCATGTGGAAATCAATAAAAGTTTGTGGTGCATTCAGAACAAGTTTTCAAAAGAAGTTGACAAAGTATTTTTAAAATAATAAAGCTTTTTTTTTGTTATATTGCATTTGAATAAAATTTGTAAATTTGATGCCAATAATTTGCAACCCCCACCATTTACACTTAAACTCACATGACCAACACTCATGAATCTTATTTATAATAGTTTTTTAATGAATAAGATTACATTTAATTAATCAATGCCTATAAAATCTTTCTCATTGAGGTGATTATTACTCGAGCTTGCTTACTAAATCTAGATCAATTATAATTTAAATTTTTAGCTTTTGGTTAATTGTGACTATAATGTGTTTCGGTTTACCAATAAAAATCTAAAAAGTGAATTTAATTTTTAGTGCAACACCCAAACATTTGGTTTTTGTTACACATTTTTGTATAAATTATTTTGTTAAAAATTACTATACCTTATTTAACTATAATTAGTTCACATGTTTTGGACATTTAATTCAAGATTATGATGTCATGTAACACTTTTATATGATATAACTTCTATGACATATCTTGATGAGCTCATTCTTTTTAATGTTTTGTATTATTAGAATGGGATTTTGTTTTGATTTAAAAAAGACTATATTTATTATGAAGCACTAAATTGAGTACAAAATTGTTTGAAATTCAATAATTGATTTTGAGATCAAAACTTTACAACATGGGTTTCATTTTACAATTGGTAACAATAAATTGATTAATACTTTTTGATAATCACATTTCATATCTTGCATGCACTTTACACTTCATTTCTTTAACCTTTTGAAATGTAGATAACACATTGGACTTCTAAAAGTATAAATGGGGGAGAAAAGCCAATAGGTGCACTAAATATTTTGTACTTGATGTCCTTTTAACAGACAATAATCGATTGATTGAAATTTTATTTTAAAAATTAGTATTTTATTAATTAACTTGATGAATGTACTAAAACTCCCCTTTTAGGCTAAATCTATATTAACTAAACATAAATATTATTTAATTTTCATTGAACTTTAACTTAGATGGAGAAGGGAAAAGATATTCCCACTTTCATGTTAATGAAAAGGAAAGGATATGCTACTGTGGACACCATTTTTTACTTTTGTATTGCTAAGAGAAATTATTTGTTAATTTTATATAGCAATGGGAAATAAATATATCATATGGAACTTATTTAATAAAAATAGAAGTATCAAAAGGCACTTACAAGATTAATTTTCTTATGTTCGATGTTAATAATTCGCAATTTTGCTAATATAATTATATTTTTGTAGCAATTTGTCACATTGTTATAGAAAATATTATTGATTCGCACTTTTTCACACTTGAACACCTCCTATAATCAAAATGGGTGAGATTCTTGAACCCGCATAGGCCTAAATGATCACATATTATTTTTGTGATGATAAATTATTTAAGGTGCTCGTTTTTGTGTTCTTATTATCTATCAAATGAATGTCGCTTTTTAAAGAAAAAAATAGATTTTTTAGAATTGAATGTCATATTATAGTGTCAAAAGAAGCTGGGCACAACATATCTGTGGAAACATCAATCTATTTAGGAATAAACTTGAACAATTATTGTGGAACTCCAAGGGAGGCTTATATTTTATATGAAGACAATTAGCAAAAACACAAAAGAAATTATGTAAGGATTAAACTAATTTTACTTTGGTTTGCACATGAACAATAAATTCATCACCACAATTGCAAATATTCAAACATTTGGTGTTTTATTAGAATTCATTTAAGCATGGATTAGAACTTAAATCCTAAAAGCCAATATAAAAATAAATTAAATTCATGAATTAGAAATGTTTTATGCAAGATCATGCAAATAAATAAATGATTAATGTAAGATTATGAAATGTCGTAATTTAGAAATTTTTTAACAAATCTTATGACTTTATGATTTTCTTAAATGTTAATTAAACTTCATGAATTTGCTTAATTATTAAGACCATTTTTCCATAAAAAGTTTTTTTTGAACGTGTTACCAAAGAAATTTTTTCATATTTACTAAAGTGTCTTGAAGGAAAAAAATCAGTTAAAAGTTCTTTTGAAAAGTCAAATACTTCAAGTATGAACATATGGTACATTAGTACCAAATTAAGTACATCATGGACAATACAAGGGAAGTAGAGTAGCAATTTGGGTCATCACTTAAACAATTTTTGTTTCAAAAACCAAAATTGTGTTGAATATGATAACTATTATGACCCATTGATGGATAAATTTGGTGACGGCATAAGTTATTAGCATCCATTAATAGTAATTCTTGATTTAAATTTTCCATGACATAATAGCATTTTATCAATGTTATGGCTCATGGCCCTTGTCTAATTGTGTGGGGTTGCTTGTTCATCTCAGAATGATGTTAACACGTTGAAACAATAATTAGTCATAGCTAATGCACTAGTCTAGCAAATATCATGATATGTATAATATGGTGATGACACGCCATAGTGAATTTTTGATGGCATACTAATCCAATGCCATTTGATTTGCCATTTAAAATTTATGATTGTGTTATCTTTGAAATCAATAGTATTAATAGTCTGATATTCACCTAAGAACCAATGTTAAAATTTGAATGAGTGCTAAAATAAATAGTGCCTACTTAGAAGAGGCACACTTGGCTAATGTAGTTGATTGAACCATCACCATAGTACTATAGTGCAAACAAGTCTTTTAGTGCACTTATTTTTTTATGAGAAGTAGGGGAACAATGTCATGATATGATGTGGACCTAAGATGAACTATACAAGCTATGCAAAAATAGATGTTCCTAATGTGAAATAAGTGAGTAGTAGTTTGATGTAGTGATGTCCAATTTTAAATAGTATGATTGATGGCTAGTCATAACTATTCGATGCCTTTTCTATGAATTTCAAAACTATACCATACAGCCCTTTTTTGAAGAAACCATTCCAATGCAATTCTAACATGTCCAATTCATTGATAGGTTTTAATTATGGTTATTTAATGGCTTGCTTTCTAATATTCTATTAAA
Organism: Vanilla planifolia; assembly: GCA_023846275.1. Taxonomy (NCBI): domain Eukaryota; kingdom Viridiplantae; phylum Streptophyta; class Magnoliopsida; order Asparagales; family Orchidaceae; genus Vanilla; species Vanilla planifolia. Next base: position 422,774 of record JAIUJO010000198.1, on the reverse strand, counting down.
CTCAATCAAACATTTGAGAACTCTTAGAGTGATTGTATGATTACTACTCTGTTTTGCACTTCGAACATAATTGGCTAATGCCATAGCAAAGTAAAACATGTTGGTATGAAGCTAAGAATATATAAATTGTGGATTCTTAACATAGTGTGATGGTGAATATCCTATTGTAAAAAAGATTTACACATAAAACACTTTGCTTTTTCTACATCATAGTAAGACTAATCCTCCAATATTATTCTTATACCTTGTACGATGCTTTAATGAATGGGAATTAAAAAGATTATTTAGCAAGAGTGCAAGATAACATTGAAATATTTTAAGAATCCTAGATTCTTGATTTTGTAGATTTTATTGTCACTTTCATAACGTAACACACTATTATCCTATTGTCATTCCATTATTGTAATTTCCACTTGAGTGATTTGCTAAGTAATGTTTGAGAGCTTTTACAAATATTCATCTAGCCTTGCACCATTTCAAGGATTACTTTGTAGTCCATTTCTATCATAAGTTTATGAATGTTTCCACTATTGAAATTTCTTAGACAATGGGAAGACCCTTTAGCTTCTAAAAACGATTTGCTACCATCAATGGGAAAAACATCCACAATTTGGCTTGTGTGATTTTGAATAATTCCAATGCAACAAATTTGTCCACTATGATGATTCATAAAACCATCAACATTTAGCATTAGCGTTTTATTTGTAGGAGGGCCATTACTCAACTTCAAAACTTTTATTCCTCACAAGTGAATATTGAGAAACTAAACAAAGTTAAATCAAATGAAGATCTTCCAAAAATATTTGTGCTAGAGAAAAATAGCTAAAATTGTTGTAGTTATTATGGATCCTTTTTTTATGATTGTATTTATTAGTTAGTCAAATTAAGGATTTTTAAGTCTCTAGTCATCCATATCTTCCATCATATAATCATGCAAAGGATTAGAATGATTTCTCCTAATCAAGTGATCATGTACATACTTCCACCAATGAGATATTAGATTAGTTATTTTAATTGGATCTAATTAATAAATGTGCAAGTTACTATCAAAGGGGTGCACATTTTACTAATTTGTTTGCTTCTCACAAAGTCATTGTCCATTCAATCATCATTAGAGCATTGTAGTCCTTTTAAGCCCTCAAGAAATTGAGCTTTCTTAAATATTAATGGAATGATAGTATTCTATTGGATATTATACACAAAAGAATTAAGATATTTAGTGGATATTTAGAGTTATTGAATTTCTTCCTTTATTTCAATTTGAGGCCTTTACTTCTTGTTACTTCCAAAGCTAATCAAATAGTAAACTTTTCATTAGTAATTGGAGTCTAGAAGTTGTTCTTCTTCATTTAGAGAATTCAACATGATGTAAAACAATCTCCTTTGTACTTTTCATGCATGTTAGGTGTCTAAATAGTTACTTTGTCTTTCTAATTTCAAATATTTATCTTTCAGGAAGCTTTACCATAGAAATAAAATTTTAATTAAGTTTTTCTAAGAACATAGGCATTAACTCTTCCAACGTTTTGAGACTTAATCCATTCTATTAAGTTTGAAAGCTATCCTTTATCCAATTGATGTAGTGGTATCTATGTAAATCATCAAAGTCACAACAAAGGAAAACAATCACAATTTTCCTTATTTTGTTAAGTGTGTTAAGATGTGGACTAACTACCATCATGTAGAAAGTTCATATTAAGGCCAAGACAAGCTTCATAGGAGTATATTTGCCTCTTATATAAGACTTCTTCTCTTTCTAACCTACCATTTCTTATTGATTTTATCTAGCTGGTGTCCAAAATAAGAAATTTACTTTCTTTCTACTATGAGAAGATGGCCTATACAATTTATAGGAAGCTTACCTCTTTAAAAACAAAGTTATTAACTATTTTTTTTCACATGTCCTAAATGCATTTTTTGGGCATAATTAACTTGCTTTTTTTTACTTTATGTGAAAGAATGATAAAGTCTTAAAGGAAATAAAAAATGTGTGAATAAATGAGCAAATTTTATGCATTGCTAAGGACTTTCATAACAAGAATGAAGCTCAAGGGTGAAATTGGGTTCCCTTGCTTGAATAACTAAGAAACATGAAAGTAACCATTTGTCTTGCCATTTATTATTTTTTAATTCTTGGTGCTACCTAGAATATGTTTTATCACCATGATGAATTTCTCTACAAAGTTTAAAATTACAAGCACGCTACATAAAAATTCCCATGATAAGCAATCAAAGGCACTCTATTGACCCAATTGGATTACATAATTTTTTCATCTTTCATTACGTTTTGGGATCCAAATATTATAAGTAATCTCTCCATCATTCAAAAAATGCCCTCATATTTAATGAAGATGAGATAAAAAAAGCACTTCCAATGATCTGTCTGCTAATACATTAGAAAACATTTTTATAGGAACAATGCATAAAAGGTTCAATCTGAAGCCACTAAAAAATCTAAGATTCCAATTTTTGGAATTTGTAGTTAGTTTGTGTTGGCTATTCCTATAATAATTAGAGCTCTGTTAGAAAGTTCCTTGTAGCAACTAATACATTCATAGTTATAATGATCTAGCAATACATATATAATTTTATGGTATTGTCCAAATAATTTCCAATAAGTATACCACAAATTGGTGATTCAATTACATATTCTAAAACATAAATCATTTAGTAGCTAGAGCAGATTCTTGATTAAATTGCAAGTGCAATGGAGTACAATCAAAGCTTATTCGATATAGGTTATGTTGTGACAACAAGAACTTGAATAGGTCAACCGTGGTTCATTAACACTCTATCTAGTTTTTTCAAAATCCATCTACCATTCCTTTACCAAACCAAATAAACAAAGGCCCTAAAAAGAATTTTTTTAAGACTATTTTGATTGATGCATTCTAAAAATTCATGAATGACTTCTGAATTATAGTTAGAATATCACTTGCACTCATCTAGTGATTTCATAACATAACATTACCTCGTACAAGCCATAACGAGCTCATAGTATTTTGAATAAGATATTACCAATGAGACTTTTTCTTAGATTGAGCTCTTAGCATAAATAAAAATACCATTAATATATTTATGCCAATCTTGATTATCCATGGAGAGATGAATTAGCTACAAAGCATCCAACATGACTTGGAAGAAAGTTTGTCCTTCATAAGACCAAACTTTTGTTGGACTTATTGCCCACATAATGCTTAAAATTTAGTTCTTTTGCTAATTGGGACATTTTATTTCTATGATACTTGGTTCCATTAAAACAACTGAGATTTTTTGATAAGATATTTGAGTTAGCTAATGAAGATTTTATTTGTTGCTCCTCTTATGTACAAGATAAGTTATTAGCCATTTTGATTTACGTGTTTTATAACTTCAATGGAATGAGAAATCCTAAAAATACCTTTCATGTTGCTTGGATTCTCTTGCCAATTTATCTTTTTTCCTTTTCCTTGACCATTCTCACTATATTATAGTAACCCCACGACCATAGCTCTTTCATGAAGATTGTCATTGAATTTATTTGGAGATTGATAGTAGTCATGCCAATGGTTTTCTTTATCATGTGATGCTTCAATGTAATAGATTAAAGTCCCTTAGCATCTTTTCTTTTGGTGTTTCTTTAGTAAGTATACTGATCAATTATTTAATTAAATGTCATGTTTTGTACCATTTCTTTTGATTGGATTTTTTTGGAATATTGAAAGTCTCATTTGATATAACTATGCTTATTGGTTTCTTTTATAAATGTTGAGAGGGGGATAAGCATTAAATTTTAAGGCCCACTTTCCTTATGTGACAAAGCCCCTTTTGAAGTAATTTTATTCAATGTTGTAGCTCATCGTCTTGCCTCACTGGCTTGTCAATCAATATTTATATGAATGGACATTGTTTTGTCAATACAGCCACAGCATTTTGTGTCATTGCTATTAGTTGTTGATTTAATGTCATTTTTTTGTTATTGCAATGTAGAATATAGCGTCCTTTCTTGCATTAGCATTGTTACTAACTAAGAAGATTTGCATGCCAAATGTTTTCCATGAACAAACTATTGTTCCTTCTTTTTTTTGTAATACTTATTCTATTGGGTAAGTTCCTCACTATGTCCACCTCAAAGTGGACCTTTGTAGCATTTAGTCAACTTAGGATGATCATTGGGTGCCCACTTTCATTGGAGTTTCTACTATCTATATTCAAGTAAAAGGTAAAATGCCATGTGAAAACTATCAATTAGAAATAAAAAATATTTTAAGCCTTATGGAGCCAATAATGTTAGTAGTCTTCCTCCATTTCAAATTTGATAGTCACTTGAATACTGCCTGGGAATCTTTCTTTGAAGAAGCATAAATAATCAAATTTGTTAAAGAAAGTGTGAACCGCTGCCATGTTTGCCCATCTTTTAGAAACCTTTCCAATTAATATATGTTTGAAAGTGGGAAACATTTTGGAGATGTTTTCTTTTTCATAAACAACCTCTACTTCACCTTAGAAGAAGGTTGGCAATCTAATGTGAACAAAGGATGGATCCAAAGACTCACCTAAAAAGTCTTTGATGTATCTATTTGGGTGGTTGAGACTATCAAAAATTTCCATTGTCAAAGAGTGATACCACATGCAATTTGGTTGAAGGATAGATTATAGAAGTAATAACTAAGTAGAGAATGAGCAAACCATCTTACATCTGCGAGAGGTAATATTCATCTACAATGCTATCGTTCATCGTAAATTAAAAATTGCCACAATTCACCTTCCACCATTCCCTATGAAAAGTCAAGCACTTTATGTCTAACTAATTGAAAAGTCATGTATAGTATATGATAACTAGTGATTGAAATTGAGCTTCTTCCATTTTGACTTGTTCTTTAACAAACTTTGTTATATCAAAAGTTTTTGCTAAACTTTGCTTTATTCCATTCCTTAAGACACTTTATTAGCATTTATAATTTCATAGCAAAGGTCTACATACATAAATAATTTAAAGGTGATGCCCAATTATTTTCCACCATCTATAAGAATAATTGGTGATTCAATTAGATATTTTGAAAAATAAAATTGTTTATGAGCTAGAAGTTATTCTTGAATAAAATGTAAGTGTAATGGAGCACAAGAAAAGCATATTCTATAAAGGTTGTGTGTTCTGACAACAAGAATTTGATTAGGTCAAACTTGATTAATTAAAACTCCATCTAGACTTTTTAAGACTATATTGATTGATTTTCCAAATCCATCTACCATTCCTTTACCAAGCCAAGTAAGTAAAGAGCCTCCAAAATGAAGTTTTTTAAGACTATATTGATTGATGCATTCTAAAAATTCATGAATTATTTCTAGATTATAGTTAGAGTATCACTTGTACTCATCTAGTGATGTCATAACATAAAATCACCTCTTACACGCCATAATGAGCTCGTCGTAATATGAATGGGATAATACCAAGGAGATTTGTTTTTAAATTAAGCTCTTAGAAAAAAAAATACCATTAATATATTTATCCCAATCTTGATAATCCATGGAGAGATGAATTAAAAAGACAGCACTGAACATGACTTGATAAGAGAGTTTGTTCATCCAAAAGACCAAATTTTTGTTGGACTTATTAACTACATAATGCTTAAAGCTTAGTTTTTGTTGCTAATTGGGACATTTTATTTCTATGATCCTTGGTTCCATTAAAACAACTACTATTTTTTTAATAATATATTTGAGTCAGATAACCAAGATTTTATTTGTTGCTTCTCTTATGTTCTAGATAAGGTTATTGACAATTTTGATTTATGCATTTTATAATTTCAATGGAACGAGACCTCCTAAAAATACCTTTTAGACTGCTTAGTTTCTCTTGCTCCTATATCTTTTTTTCCTTGTCCATTAGCAACATTAGGTGAAGCCTTCCTCACTTTAGTATAGTAACCCCATGACCATAGCCCTTTCGTGAAGATCATCATTGTATTTGTTTGGAGATTGATAGTAGTCATCCTAATTGTTTTCTTTACCATGTGATGCTTCAATAAGAGAGATTAAGGTCCCTAGGCTTCTATTCTTTTAGCATTTCTTTAGTATATTATAGTGATCTATTATTTTATTAAAGGACATATTTTGTGCCATGTCATGTGATTGGTTTTTTTTAGAATATTGAAAGTCTCATTTGATGCAATTGTACTTATTGGTACCTTTCTTAAATGCTTAGAGGAGGATAAGTATTGGATTTTAGGATCAATTTCTTAATGTGAAGGGGCCCTTTTGAAGTAAATTTATTTGAATATTGTAGCTCTTCATCTTGCGTCATTGTCTTGTCAATTAATGATGATTTAGGAGGACTTTTTATATCAATATAGTTGGAGCATTTTGTATCATTGCTATCAGTTGTTGATTTGATGTTGTTTTGCTCTTATTGCAATGTAGAATATAATTATCCTTCTTGAACTAACTCTGTTACTAACTAAGAAGACTTCCATACTAAATGTTTTCTATGAACAAATTGTTGTTTATTCTTTAGTTTTGTAACACTTATTCTATTGCGAAAGGACTTCACTATATCCACCTCAAAGTGGACGTTTGCAGCATTTGGTCAACTTTCGTTGATCGTTGGGGGAGCCACCTTCAATGGAGTTCCTATTATCTATATTCATGTAAAAGGTAATATGCCATGTGAAAACTATCATTTAGAAATAAAAAAATATTTCAAGCTTTATGTTTCCAATAATGTAGGTTGTCTTTCTCTCTTATGAATCTGATAAGCGCATGACTACTGCCTAGAAATCTTACTTTGAAGAAGCCTACGTAAGCAAATTGGTTGAAAGAAGTGCGTATTGCTTCCATGTTTGTCCATCTTTGAGAAACCTTTCTGATTAGCATATTTTTGAAAGTGTGAAACATTTTGGAGAACTTCTCTTTTTCATAAACAGCCTCTACTTCACTTTTGAAGACGGTTGGCAATCTAATCTGAACTAAGGATGATTCCAAGGACTCATCTAAAAACTCCTTAATGGATCTATGTGGGTGCTTGAGACTATCAAAAATTGCCACTGACATTTCATGCAATGTGGTTGAAGGATAGATTATAGAAGTAATAACAAAGTGAAGAGTGAGCAAACTATCCTACATCTTGAGAATAGTAATAGTCATCTGCAATGCTATCGTTCATCATGAATTCAAAATTGCCACCATTCACCTTCAACCTTACCTTATGAAAAGCCAGTACTTTATGTCTAATTAATTGAAAAGTCATGTATAGTATATGATCACTAAAGTTGGTACTTTAATTCTTATGTACTTTATGTCAAATTAATTTTGATTGGAATTTTTGGATTAAAGTAAATGGAGGACTAACTTGTTTGGATTAATTTGGATTTATGCTACATCTTGCTTAGCTAAAGTGCATAAATACCACGAAATAACTAGTTTTATTATTAATTAAAATGTTCAATTGAATCTTGAACTTTCATGAAACCTTCAATGAAATTTTCAATTAAGTGTGAGGATGGCCTAACAACTATGTTGCAATAATGTAAACCTTTTTAAACATAAAAAAAGAATCTAGTGAATAGTTTTACTCAACCAAAGAAAATATTTTATTAAAAAAATCTAAAAAATGATTGTTTCCTTTAGCTACTGCAAAAGCTTTATCATAATTGGTAGGAACATAAATAAGAGAACACTTTCATTCCTACACGACATGTTTAATACACCCTCTCCATGTAGCTTATGCTCTAACTAAAATATGTTTTTTAGTTTCATTTTGCATGTTTCTCTTACTTGCTCATTGTTTTTGAGTTTTAATTTGGAATTGATTCAGTTACTATATCGCCCTTAACTCTACATTTGAGGAACGTTGCTTCTCAGAATTGTGAGTGATATGCCTACAACCATGAGAAAATGTTTAGTGGTTACTTTTACTTAGAAAAAGTCTTAGAGAAGACTAAATTTGACCTGAAAAGTTCTCAGAAAAAATGTTGAGGTTTTTCTCAATAAATAATCAACTGAAGCTTGATGAGCCTATAAAATGATAAACTAGAGTTAGGTTAGAATTGACCCTTGCAAAAAAAAAGAGAAGTTGAGGATGGTGCTTAAAAGAATTCATGATGTTATGTTTTGGGCCTTTAAGCAAAACTTAACAGTTGTAATGGTTTATTTTTTAGTCCCAATGAAGCAGTGAAAGCAACATTGCTGACTGGAATAGAACAAAATTAATTGAAAATTCCTTTGTGCACCTTTCATCTTGCATTATCTTCTATAGTGATTTCATGCCTTTAATTCAACTAATTATAACTAAGAAATCTTTTATTCTTAATTTCACATCATTAAAAGACGTCTGTAAACTTTTAACTACTAATTCAACCTTTATATTAGTTATTTCATTTATGTATGTTTATCAAAAAAATCATTTTTTATACAATATATTCACTTAAAACATTCCATGAGAGCTAACTAGATGATTTCCATATTAATTAACTATATGTGGTATCAATCACAATGTTTGTGTGATGTTATTAAATTTTCCTATAAATTCTTTATCATTCAAGCATAAATTTTGTTAAATAATCTAGAAATGAAATTTAATAATGACAGCTCCGCATCATAACTTCTGAGAAAAATCAATAACTTTTGTTCACTCTTTTTTTAAGGTTTAGACATTATCATGATTACATGTCAAAACAATAAGCTATATTTTTAAAAAAAACATAATTTTGTAATTTCAACCATGATTTTATTATCTCTAGATTTCAATTTTAACAAAGATTCCTTTAAATAAATCCTGTGCAACTATATAAACATCAGAAGAATTCTTTTCGATAAAGAACAACAATGAAAAATAAATAATGAAAATTTTCATTAGTATTTTATTGTTAGAAAAAGAAGATTAGTCATTGTTATCCTATGAAGCAATGGATATGAAAAACTCATGTGAGAACTTCACTTTTGTGCCCTAATGACAAACACTTCCATTTCACCTTATGTAAGAACTTCAAGTTTTTATATGAAAAACATCAGAAAAATTTATCTTAAAAGAGTGAGGTAAGAAAAAAATTTATTTTTACTTCAAGGGTATAAATTCTTTGTTATTTGGTAATCATACAAAAGTAAGATATGCAAAAATTATTGATACCTTTTAGAGATAATGATGCTACAAGAAATTGAGCAACTTTTGAGTTAATTTATGGTTCTAACACATTGGATATTTCATTGAAATGAACAATATATAATTTGAAGATTTTAAATTTTATTGAAATTTTGAACAAATGTATAAAAAATATGTTTATTTTAAAAACTTAACACGATTATAATTTATAAATTCATCTAGTAGTTTATTTCAATAAATTTTTTCCAAGCAATAAAAAATATGCTCTTATCAAAGCTTGAAACAATTTGTAATAATATACTTTTTATCTACTTTTTTGAAAATTATAAAACCTTTTCTCATTTATTTTATATATTTCTTTTTATGATTAATATTTTTGAATCATATACCTCGTTGTATCTACACACACTATTTTTAGTTAAGCTTTTCTGAATTACACAAATTACAATGTAATTTTTTTACTAACACAATATTTTCTTTTTTTTTTCAAAACACAATTTTCATATTTTCTTTTAGATATCATGCATATAAGAGGTTAAACTGAGAATCAGCATCGATTTGAATCAATGTGTTCTCGCATAAGCAAATAAAGAAATATCTTGATTGCCATAAGATGTCTTTTAGCTAATGATATCTCAATTTTTATCACATATTTGACCAATGAAATTTGTGGTATACAAAATTAATATATTTCTTAGTATGATTGATATTTTTGGAAGTTGTATGACTTCTTATATCTATTCTTACTGTTTTTAGCTTAACTAAATTATGTAAAACCCAATTGCCTTTTTGAAAATATCAATAATTTCTTAATTTGCCAAAACATAATTTTAATACTTTCTTTTTGAAATTAGCCAAATCAACACTGATTTGAATCATTTCTTCATGAACTTGCAAATAAATAAATATCTTGATGGCCATAAGTTGTCGTTAAGCTAAATATATCTCATTGGCTATGCACATATTTGATGATGGAAATTTGGGTCGACTAAAATTTAAACAAATATGAATGATTAATCCATAGGCAGCAATTTAAGTGCTGTCAAATATGATGGGTTTGACATGTGCTTGTTTTAGGTTTGTATGAAACTAAGAAATCCTTCAATAACAAAAAAGAAAACACTATTTGATATCTAATTTAATAAGTTAATCATTTAGAAACATATAACTATTTTTGTGTTTCTAATAATTGAATTACACATTAGATAAGTGTTGAAATTGATAAGTCAAAAGATATATTTCCTTCAATTAAAGAAACTTGTTTAAACCAATTAAACTTTTCTAGCATGTAATTGCGTCACATTTTTTTTTTTTTTTTTTGAGTAATTTTTAGTATTTGGACTATGTTTTAAAAGATTAGTCTAATAACATCTTCAAAATAACCTTTATTAAACTTTCAATAATTCATTAAGCAAGCCAGTGGTTTGTTGCCAAAAATTGTTTATCATTTTTTTGGTTACAGTGCTCAACTTTAAAACGCATTCGGTTCAAGCTTGCTTGCATGGATTGATATGCTCCATGTATAATGTCATTGGACAATGCATTAGTCAATGCATGGTACGTTGTAATTTCGTAATTTATAAATACAAAGAACTAGAATTTGACTCAAATACAATTTTGCTTAGGTCAAGATTTTGAACAAGTTAAAATGCCTTATATGGTCTAGCAAGCAAGAGTGTCGTATGATTTTGATATAATATTTAGATAATTGTAGTCGATGGCAAAGAAGAATTGCGAACTAAATTTATACTCTTTTGTGATTTTTTTTTTCACAATTTCATGTATTAAGTTTGGTAACTTTTTTTCCAATAAAAACAATCTTTTTATATTGTTATATTACCCAGTGTGTGCGCCGCCACATTCGATACTATTCATAATATAATAGAATTTTAACGTCAAAATTCATGACGTGAACATTATCTTAATATTTGACAGAAAAACTGCCGACTTGGCTCGCACATTGATTTTTAGTGAACGCCAATATTATGCTGACCCATTCAACGCTAATAAAATACTTACCATTAGTTTTGCTCTTGAGAAATAAACAACCTGTGTTCTTCAAAACAGCAAAATTTAAATTCAACTAAAGTTCTTTTAACATATTTCCTTGAGAGCTAAAAGTTCATGACTTCAATAACTTTTAAAGTATTGAAAATTCAAAATTTACGCAAACTTCACAAAATAAATAAAGGATTACTTTTAAAAAAATAATTTTTTAATTATTTCCTTTAAATATTAAAATATTCACATTGTTGAATTTGTGATTATTGAATCACAACCGAGTAGTTTTTTAGTATGTGGTACATTGTTAGAATACCAACAAGCATCAATGCCAAGTGGTTGATGCCCTTTGAAATATTTTTCAACAACAATTAAGAAACATTTAAGTTGGCATTTGTTTGGCTACTTAACCCTAGCTAACATCAATAACATATACTCATGCGTAAGAATAGTATTACGCCAATCTCTTCTTTATTCAATGCATAGAAGGACAAGTTTATGCACTCTGCCTTTTTTATATTTGGAAAAAGCAAAAGCCAAATTGCCTCTAATATAAAGCCTAAGTGCATGGTGCTCCACTCCCACTAACATGAGGACTTAATATAAGAAATCTCAACTTCCTAGCCTTGGAGAAACACAATGAAAATATTTGTAAAACAAATTTTGGTGGAATTGGCAAACCACCAAAAACTATATTTTGACATTATTTTTAGGTATTTAAATTTCATTTTTAAAGTATTATGCCAATTAAAATTAATTTTTTATGGAACAAAAAATTGATTAACTTTTATCTCTTAATATCCTTGATCACCATCTTTGATTCAATATTTAGAATACATATTTATGAAATATTTGATTAACACTTTTTCACACTTGAACACCTCCTATAATCAAAATGGGTGAGATTCTTGAACCCCCATAAGCCTAAATGATCACAAATTATTTTTGTGATGATAAATTATTTATGGTGCTCGTTTTTGTGTTCTTATTATCTATCTAATGAATGTTGCTTTTAAAAGGAAAAATAGATTTGTAGAATTGAATGTCATATTATAGTGTCAAAAGAAGCTGGGCACAAAATATCTGTGGAAACATCAATCTATTCAGGAATAAACTTGAACAATTATTGTGGAACTCCAAGGGAGGCTTATATTTTATATGAAGACAATCAGCAAAAACACAAAAGAAATTATGTAAGGATTAAAGTAATTTTACTTTGGTCTGCACATGAACAATAAATTCATCACCACAATTGCAAATATTCTGACATTTGGTATTTTATTAGAATTCATATAAGCATGGATTAGAACTTACATCCTAAAAGCCAATATAAAAATAAATTAAATTCATGAATTAGAAATGTTTTATGCAAGATCATGCAAATAAATAAATGATTAATGTAAGATTATGAAATATCGTAATTTAGAAATTTTTTAACAAATCTTATGATTTTATGATTTTCTTAAATGTTAATTAAACTTCATGAATTTGCTTAATTGTTAAGACCATTTTTCCATAAAAAGTTTGTTTTGAACGTGTTACCAAAGAAATTTTTTCATATTTACTAAAGTGTCTTGAAGGAAAAAATCAGTTAAAAGTTCTTTTGACAAGTCAAATACTTCAAGTATGAACATATGGTACATTAGTACCAAATTAAGTACATCATGGACAATACAAGGGAAGTAGAGTGGCAATTTGGGTCATCACTTAAACAATTTTTGTTTCAAAAACAAAAATTGTGTTGAATATGATAACTATTATAACCCAATGAAACATAAATTTGGTGATGGCATAAGTTATTAGCATCCATTAATAGTAATTCTTGATTTAAATTTTCCATGACATAATAGCATTTTATCAATGTTATGGCTCATGGCCCTTGTCTAATTGTGTGGGGTTGCTTGTTCATCTCAGAATGATGTTAACACGTTGAAACAATAATTAGTCATAGCTAATGCACTAGTCTAGCAAATATCATGATATGTATAATATGGTGATGACACGCCATAGTGAATTTTTGATGGCATACTAATCCAATGCCATTTGGTTTGCCATTTAAAATTTATGATTGTGTTATCTTTGAAATCAATAGTTTTAATAGTCTGATATACACCTAAGAACCAATGTTAAAATTTGAATGAGTGCTAAAATAAATAGTGCCTACTTAGAAGAGGCATACTTGGCTAGTGTAGATGATTGAACCATCACCATAGTACTATAGTGCAAACAAGTCTTTTAGTGCACTTATTTTTTTATGAGAAGTAGGGGAACAATGTCATGATATGATGTGGACCTAAGATGAACTATACAAGCTATGCAAAAATAGATGTTCCTAATGTGAAATAAGTGAGTAGTATTTTGATGTAGTGATGTCCAATTTTAAATAGTATGATTGATGGCTACTCATAACTATTTGATGCCTTTTCTATGAATTTCATAACTATACCATGTAGCACTTTTTTGAAGAATACATTCCAATGCAAATCTAACATGTCCAATTCATTGATAGGTTTTAATTATGGTTATTTAATGGCTTGCTTTCTAATATTCTGTCATACTCAATCAAACATTTGAGAACTCTTAGAGTGAATGTATGATTACTACTCTGTTTTGCACTTCGAACATAATAGGCTAATGCCATAGCAAAGTAAAACATGTTGGTATGAAGCTAAGAATATATAAATTGTGGATTCTTAACATAGTGTGATGGTGAATATCCTATTGTAAAAAAGATTTACACATAAAACACTTTGCTTTTTCTACATCATAGTAAGACTAATCCTCCAATATTATTCTTATACCTTGTACGATGCTTTAATGAATGGGAATTAAAAAGATTATTTAGCAAGAGTGCAAGATAACATTGAAATATTTTAAGAATCCTAGATTCTTGATTTTGTAGATTTTATTGTCACTTTCATAACGTAACACACTATTATCCTATTGTCATTCCATTATTGTAATTTCCACTTGAGTGATTTGCTAAGTAATGTTTGAGAGCTTTTACAAATATTCATCTAGCCTTGCACCATTTCAAGGATTACTTTGTAGACAATTTCTATCATAAGTTTATGAATGTTTCCACTATTGAAATTTCTTAGACAATGGGAAGATCCTTTAGCTTCTAAAAACGATTTGCTACCATCAATGGGAAAAACATCCACAATTTGGCTTGTGTGATTTTGAATAATTCCAATGCAACAAATTTGTCCACTATGATGATTCATAAAACCATCAACATTTAGCATTAGCGTTTTATTTGTAGGAGGGCCATTACTCAACTTCAAAACTTTTATTCCTCACAAGTGAATATTGAGAAACTAAACAAAGTTAAATCAAATGAAGATCTTCCAAAAATATTTGTGCTAGAGAAAAATAGCTAAAATTGTTGTAGTTATTATGGATCCTTTTTTTATGATTGTATTTATTAGTTAGTCAAATTAAGGATTTTTAAGTCTCTAGTCATCCATATCTTCCATCATATAATCATGCAAAGGATTAGAATGATTTCTCCTAATCAAGTGATCATGTACATACTTCCACCAATGAGATATTAGATTAGTTATTTTAATTGGATCTAATTAATAAATGTGCAAGTTACTATCAAAGGGGTGCACATTTTACTAATTTGTTTGCTTCTCACAAAGTCATTGTCCATTCAATCATCATTAGAGCATTGTAGTCCTTTTAAGCCCTCAAGAAATTGAGCTTTCTTAAATATTAATGGAATGATAGTATTCTATTGGATATTATACACAAAAGAATTAAGATATTTAGTGGATATTTAGAGTTATTGAATTTCTTCCTTTATTTCAATTTGAGGCCTTTACTTCTTGTTACTTCCAAAGCTAATCAAATAGTAAACTTTTCATTAGTAATTGGAGTCTAGAAGTTGTTCTTCTTCATTTAGAGAATTCAACATGATGTAAAACAATCTCCTTTGTACTTTTCATGCATGTTAGGTGTCTAAATAGTTACTTTGTCTTTCTAATTTCAAATATTTATCTTTCAGGAAGCTTTACCATAGAAATAAAATTTTAATTAAGTTTTTCTAAGAACATAGGCATTAACTCTTCCAACGTTTTGAGACTTAATCCATTCTATTAAGTTTGAAAGCTATCCTTTATCCAATTGATGTAGTGGTATCTATGTAAATCATCAAAGTCACAACAAAGGAAAACAATCACAATTTTCCTTATTTTGTTAAGTGTGTTAAGATGTGGACTAACTACCATCATGTAGAAAGTTCATATTAAGGCCAAGACAAGCTTCATAGGAGTATATTTGCCTCTTATATAAGACTTCTTCTCTTTCTAACCTACCATTTCTTATTGATTTTATCTAGCTGGTGTCCAAAATAAGAAATTTACTTTCTTTCTACTATGAGAAGATGGCCTATACAATTTATAGGAAGCTTACCTCTTTAAAAAAAAAGTTATTAACTACTTTTTTTCACATGTCCTAAATGCATTTTTTGGGCATAATTAACTTGCTTTTTTGTACTTTATGTGAAAGAATGATAAAGTCTTAAAGGAAATAAAAAATGTGTGAATAAATGAGCAATTCTTTAATAAATGAGCTAATTTTATGCATGGCTAAGGACTTTCATAACAAGAATGAAGCTCAAGGGTGAAATTGGGTTCCCTTGCTTGAGTAACTAAGAAACATGAAAGTAACCATTTGTCTTGCCATTTATTATTTTTGAATTCTTGGTGCTACCTAGAATATGTTTTATCACCATGATGAATTTCTCTACAAAGTTTAAAATTACAAGCATGCTACATAAAAATTCGCATGATAAGCAATCAAAGGCACTCTATTGACCCAATTGGATTACATAATTTTTTCATCTTTCATTACGTTTTGGGATCCAAATATTATAAGTAATCTCTCCATCATTCAAAAAATGCCCTCATATTTAATGAAGATGAGATAAAAAAAGCACTTCCAATGATCTGTCTGCTAATACATTATAAAACATTTTTCTAGTAACCATGCATAAAAGGTTCAATCTGAAGCCACTAAAAAATCTAAGATTCCAATTTTTGGAATTTGTAGTTAGTTTGTGTTGGCTATTCCTATAATAATTAGAGCTCTGTTAGAAAGTTCCTTGTAGCAACTAATACATTCATAGTTATAATGATCTAGCAATACATATATAATTTTATGGTACTGTCCAAATAATTTCCAATAAGTATACCACAAATTGGTGATTCAATTACATATTCTAAAACATAAATCATTTAGTAGCTAGAGGAGATTCTTGATTAAAATGCAAGTGCAATGGAGTACAATCAAAGCTTATTCGATATAGGTTGTGTTGTGACAACAAGAACTTGATTAGGTCAACCGTGATTCATTAACACTTTATCTAGTCTTTTCAAAATCCATCTACCATTCCTTTACCAAACCAAATAAATAAAGGCCCTAAAAGGAAGTTTTTTAAGACTATTTAGATTGATGCATTCTAAATATTCATGAATTACTTCTGAATTATAGTTAGAGTATCACTTGCAGTCATCTAGTGATGTCATAAAATAACATTACCTCGTGCAAGCCATAACGAGCTCATAGTAATTTGAAGAAGATATTACCAATGAGACTTTTTCTTAGATTGAGCTCTTAGCATAAATAAAAATACCATTAATATATTTATGCCAATCTTGATTATCCATGGAGAGATGAATTAGCTACAAAGCATCCAACATGACTTGGAAGAAAGTTTGTCCTTCATAAGACCAAACTTTTGTTGGACTTATTGCCCACATAATGCTTAAAATTTAGTTCTTTTGCTAATTGGGACATTTTATTTCTATGATACTTGGTTCCATTAAAACAACTGAGATTTTTGGATAAGATATTTGAGTTAGCTAATGAAGATTTTATTTGTTGCTTCTCCTATGTTCAAGATAAGTTATTAGCCATTTTGATTTACGTGTTTTATAACTTCAATGGAATTAGAAATCCTAAAAATACCTTTCATGTTGCCTGGATTCTCTTGCCCCTTTATCTTTTTTCCTTTTCCTTGACCATTCTCACTATATTATAGTAACCCCACGACCGTAGCTCTTTCATGAAGATTGTCATTGAATTTATTTGGAGATTTATAGTAGTCATGCCAATGGTTTTCTTTATCATGTGATGCTTCAATGTAATAGATTAAAGTCCCTTGGCTTCTTTTCTTTTGGTATTTCTTTAGTAAGTTATACTGATCAATTATTTTATTAAATGCCATGTTTTGTACCATTTCTTTTGATTGGATTTTTTTGGAATATTGAAAGTCTCATTTGATATAACTATGCTTATTGGTTTCTTTTATAAATGTTGAGAGGGGGATAAGCATTAAATTTTAAGGCCCACTTTCCTTATGTGACAAAGCCCCTTTTGAAGTAATTTTATTCAATGTTGTAGCTCTTCGTCTTGCCTCACTGGCTTGTCAATCAATATTTATATGAATGGACATTGTTTTGTCAATACAGCCACAGCATTTTGTGTCATTGCTATTAGTTGTTGATTTAATGTCATTTTTTTTATTGCAATGTAGAATATAGTGTCCTTTCTTGCATTAGCATTGTTACTAACTAAGAAGATTTGCATGCCAAATGTTTTCCATGAACAAACTATTGTTCCTTCCTTTTTTTGTAATACTTATTCTATTGGGTAAGTTCCTCACTATGTCCATCTCAAAGTGGACCTTTGTAGCATTTAGTCAACTTAGGATGATCATTGGGTGCCCACTTTCATTGGAGTTTCTATTATCTAAATTCAAGTAAAAGGTAAAATGCCATGTGAAAACTATCAGTTAGAAATAAAAAATATTTCAAGCTTTATGGAGCTAATAATTTTAGTAGTCTTCCTCCCTTACAAATTTGATAATCACTTGAACACTGCCTGGGAATATTTCTTTGAAGAAGCATAAATAATCAAATTTGTTAAAGAAAGTGTGAACCGCTTCCATGTTTGGCCATCTTTTAGAAACCTTTCCAATTAGTATATGTTTGAAAGTGGGAAACATTTTGGAGATGTTTTCTTTTTCATAAACAACCTCTACTTCACCTTAGAAGAAGGTTGGCAATCTAATGTGAACAAAGGATGGATCCAAAGACTTACCTAAAAAGTCTTTGATGTATCTATTTGGGTGGTTGGGACTATCAAAAATTTCCATTGTCAAAGAGTGATACCACATGCAATTTGGTTGAAGGATAGATTATAGAAGTAATAACTAAGTAGAGAATGAGCAAACCATCTTACATCTGCGAGAGGTAATAATCATCTACAATGCTATCGTTCATCGTAAATTCAAAACTGCCACAATTCACCTTCCACCATTCCCTATGAAAAGTCAAGTACTTTATGTCTAACTAATTGAAAAGTCATGTATAGTATACGATAACTAGATGATTGAAATTGAGCTTCTTGCATTTTAACTTGTTCTTTAGCAAACTTTATTATATCAAAAGTTTTTTCTAAACTTTTGCTTTATTCCATTCCTTAAGACACTTTATTAGCATTTATAATTTCATAGCAAAGGTCTACATACATAAATAACTTAAAGGTAATGCCCAATTATTTTCCACCATCTATAAGAATAATTGGATATTCAATTAGATATTCTGAAAAATAAAATTCTTTATGAGCTAGAAGTTATTCTTGAATAAAATGTAAGTGTAATGGAGCACAAGAAAAGCATATTCTATAAAGGTTGTGTGTTGTGACAACAAGAATTTGATTAGGTCAAACTTGATTAATTAAAACTCCATCTAGGCTTTTTCAAATCCATCTACCATTCCTTTACCAAGCCAAGTAAGTAAAGAGCCTCCAAAATGAAGTTTTTTAAGACTATATTGATTGATGCATTCTAAAAATTCATGAATTATTTCTAGATTATAGTTAGAGTATCACTTGTACTCATCTAGTGATGTCATAACATAAAATCACCTCTTACACGCCATAATGAGCTCGTCGTAATATGAATGGGATAATACCAAGGAGATTTGTTTTTAAATTAAGCTCTTAGAAAAAAAAATACCATTAATATATTTATCCCAATCTTGATAATCCATGGAGAGATGAATTAAAAAGACAGCACTGAACATGACTTGATAAGAGAGTTTGTTCATCCAAAAGACCAAATTTTTGTTGGACTTATTAACTACATAATGCTTAAAGCTTAGTTTTTGTTGCTAATTGGGACATTTTATTTCTATGATCCTTGGTTCCATTAAAACAACTACTATTTTTTTAATAATATATTTGAGTCAGATAACCAAGATTTTATTTGTTGCTTCTCTTATGTTCTAGATAAGGTTATTGACAATTTTGATTTATGCATTTTATAATTTCAATGGAACGAGACCTCCTAAAAATACCTTTTAGACTGCTTAGTTTCTCTTGCTCCTATATCTTTTTTTCCTTGTCCATTAGCAACATTAGGTGAAGCCTTCCTCACTTTAGTATAGTAACCCCATGACCATAGCCCTTTCGTGAAGATCATCATTGTATTTGTTTGGAGATTGATAGTAGTCATCCTAATTGTTTTCTTTACCATGTGATGCTTCAATAAGAGAGATTAAGGTCCCTAGGCTTCTATTCTTTTAGCATTTCTTTAGTATATTATAGTGATCTATTATTTTATTAAAGGACATATTTTGTGCCATGTCATGTGATTGGTTTTTTTTAGAATATTGAAAGTCTCATTTGATGCAATTGTACTTATTGGTACCTTTCTTAAATGCTTAGAGGAGGATAAGTATTGGATTTTAGGATCAATTTCTTAATGTGAAGGGGCCCTTTTGAAGTAAATTTATTTGAATATTGTAGCTCTTCATCTTGCGTCATTGTCTTGTCAATTAATGATGATTTAGGAGGACTTTTTATATCAATATAGTTGGAGCATTTTGTATCATTGCTATCAGTTGTTGATTTGATGTTGTTTTGCTCTTATTGCAATGTAGAATATAATTATCCTTCTTGAACTAACTCTGTTACTAACTAAGAAGACTTCCATACTAAATGTTTTCTATGAACAAATTGTTGTTTATTCTTTAGTTTTGTAACACTTATTCTATTGCGAAAGGACTTCACTATATCCACCTCAAAGTGGACGTTTGCAGCATTTGGTCAACTTTCGTTGATCGTTGGGGGAGCCACCTTCAATGGAGTTCCTATTATCTATATTCATGTAAAAGGTAATATGCCATGTGAAAACTATCATTTAGAAATAAAAAAATATTTCAAGCTTTATGTTTCCAATAATGTAGGTTGTCTTTCTCTCTTATGAATCTGATAAGCGCATGACTACTGCCTAGAAATCTTACTTTGAAGAAGCCTACGTAAGCAAATTGGTTGAAAGAAGTGCGTATTGCTTCCATGTTTGTCCATCTTTGAGAAACCTTTCTGATTAGCATATTTTTGAAAGTGTGAAACATTTTGGAGAACTTCTCTTTTTCATAAACAGCCTCTACTTCACTTTTGAAGACGGTTGGCAATCTAATCTGAACTAAGGATGATTCCAAGGACTCATCTAAAAACTCCTTAATGGATCTATGTGGGTGCTTGAGACTATCAAAAATTGCCACTGACATTTCATGCAATGTGGTTGAAGGATAGATTATAGAAGTAATAACAAAGTGAAGAGTGAGCAAACTATCCTACATCTTGAGAATAGTAATAGTCATCTGCAATGCTATCGTTCATCATGAATTCAAAATTGCCACCATTCACCTTCAACCTTACCTTATGAAAAGCCAGTACTTTATGTCTAATTAATTGAAAAGTCATGTATAGTATATGATCACTAAAGTTGGTACTTTAATTCTTATGTACTTTATGTCAAATTAATTTTGATTGGAATTTTTGGATTAAAGTAAATGGAGGACTAACTTGTTTGGATTAATTTGGATTTATGCTACATCTTGCTTAGCTAAAGTGCATAAATACCACGAAATAACTAGTTTTATTATTAATTAAAATGTTCAATTGAATCTTGAACTTTCATGAAACCTTCAATGAAATTTTCAATTAAGTGTGAGGATGGCCTAACAACTATGTTGCAATAATGTAAACCTTTTTAAACATAAAAAAAGAATCTAGTGAATAGTTTTACTCAACCAAAGAAAATATTTTATTAAAAAAATCTAAAAAATGATTGTTTCCTTTAGCTACTGCAAAAGCTTTATCATAATTGGTAGGAACATAAATAAGAGAACACTTTCATTCCTACACGACATGTTTAATACACCCTCTCCATGTAGCTTATGCTCTAACTAAAATATGTTTTTTAGTTTCATTTTGCATGTTTCTCTTACTTGCTCATTGTTTTTGAGTTTTAATTTGGAATTGATTCAGTTACTATATCGCCCTTAACTCTACATTTGAGGAACGTTGCTTCTCAGAATTGTGAGTGATATGCCTACAACCATGAGAAAATGTTTAGTGGTTACTTTTACTTAGAAAAAGTCTTAGAGAAGACTAAATTTGACCTGAAAAGTTCTCAGAAAAAATGTTGAGGTTTTTCTCAATAAATAATCAACTGAAGCTTGATGAGCCTATAAAATGATAAACTAGAGTTAGGTTAGAATTGACCCTTGCAAAAAAAAAGAGAAGTTGAGGATGGTGCTTAAAAGAATTCATGATGTTATGTTTTGGGCCTTTAAGCAAAACTTAACAGTTGTAATGGTTTATTTTTTAGTCCCAATGAAGCAGTGAAAGCAACATTGCTGACTGGAATAGAACAAAATTAATTGAAAATTCCTTTGTGCACCTTTCATCTTGCATTATCTTCTATAGTGATTTCATGCCTTTAATTCAACTAATTATAACTAAGAAATCTTTTATTCTTAATTTCACATCATTAAAAGACGTCTGTAAACTTTTAACTACTAATTCAACCTTTATATTAGTTATTTCATTTATGTATGTTTATCAAAAAAATCATTTTTTATACAATATATTCACTTAAAACATTCCATGAGAGCTAACTAGATGATTTCCATATTAATTAACTATATGTGGTATCAATCACAATGTTTGTGTGATGTTATTAAATTTTCCTATAAATTCTTTATCATTCAAGCATAAATTTTGTTAAATAATCTAGAAATGAAATTTAATAATGACAGCTCCGCATCATAACTTCTGAGAAAAATCAATAACTTTTGTTCACTCTTTTTTTAAGGTTTAGACATTATCATGATTACATGTCAAAACAATAAGCTATATTTTTAAAAAAAACATAATTTTGTAATTTCAACCATGATTTTATTATCTCTAGATTTCAATTTTAACAAAGATTCCTTTAAATAAATCCTGTGCAACTATATAAACATCAGAAGAATTCTTTTCGATAAAGAACAACAATGAAAAATAAATAATGAAAATTTTCATTAGTATTTTATTGTTAGAAAAAGAAGATTAGTCATTGTTATCCTATGAAGCAATGAATATGAAAAACTCATGTGAGAACTTCACTTTTGTGCCCTAATGACAAACACTTCCATTTCACCTTATGTAAGAACTTCAAGTTTTTATATGAAAAACATCAAAAAAATTTATCTTAAAAGAGTGAGGTAAGAAAAAAATTTATTTTTACTTCAAGGGTATAAATTCTTTGTTATTTGGTAATCATACAAAAGTAAGATATGCAAAAATTATTGATACCTTTTAGAGATAATGATGCTACAAGAAATTGAGCAACTTTTGAGTTAATTTATGGTTCTAGCACATTGGATATTTCATTGAAATGAACAATATATAATTTGAAGATTTTAAATTTTATTGAAATTTTGAACAAATCTATAAAAAATATGTTTATTTTAAAAACTTAACACGATAATAATTTATAAATTCATCTAGTAGTTTATTTCAATAAATTTTTTCCAAGCAATAAAAAATATGCTCTTATCAAAGCTTGAAACAATTTGTTATAATATACTTTTAAGAAAATTATAAATCCTTTTCTCATTTATTTTATATATTTATTTTTATGATTGATGTTTTTGAATCATATACCTTGTTGTATCTACACACACTATTTTTAGTTAAGCTTTTCTGAATTACACAAATTACAATGTAATTTTTTTACTAACACAATATTTTCTTTTTTTTTTCAAAACACAATTTTCATATTTTCTTTTAGATATCATGCATATAAGAGGTTAAATTGGGAATCAACATCGATTTGAATCAATGTGTTCTCGCACAAGCAAATAAAGAAATATCTTGATTGCCATAACATGTCTTTTAGCTAATGATATCTCAATGTTTATCACATATTTGACCTATGAAATTTGTGGTATACAAAATTAATATATTTCTTAGTATGATTGATATTTTTGGAAGTTGTATGACTTCTTGTATCTATTCTTACTGTTTTTAGCTTAACTAAATTATGTAAAACCCAATTGCCTTTTTGAAAATATCAATACTTTCTTAATTTGCCAAAACATAATTTTAATACTTTCTTTTTGAAATTAGGCAAATCAACACTTATTTGAATCATTTCTTCATGAACTTGAAAATAAATTAATATCTTGATGGCCATAAGTTGTCGTTAAGCTAAATATATCTCATTGGCTATGCACATATTTGATGATGGAAATTTGGGTCGACTAAAATTTAAACAAATATGAATGATTAATCAATAAGCATGCAATTTAAGTGCTGTCAAATATGATGGGTTTGACATGTGCTTGTTTTAGGTTTGTATGAAACTAAGAAATCCTTCAATAACAAAAAAGAAAACACTATTTGATATCTAATTTAATAAGTTAATCATTTAGAAACATATAACTATTTTTATGTTTCTAATAATTAAATTACACATTAGATAAGTGTGGAAATTGATAACTCAAAAGATATATTTCCTTCAATTAAAGAAACTTGTTGAAAACAATTAAACTTTTCTAGCATGTAATTGCGTCACATTTTTTTTTTTTTTTGAGTTATTTTTAGTATTTGGACTATGTTTTAAAAGATTAGTCTAATAACATCTTCAAAATAACCTTTATTAAACTTTCAATAATTCATTAAGCAAGCCAATGGTTTGTTGCCAAAAATTGTTTATTATTTTTTTGGTTACATTGCTCAACTTTAAAACGCATTCGGTTCAAGCTTGCTTGCATGGATTGATATGCTCCATGTATTATGTCATTGGGCAATGCATTAGTCAATGCATGGTACGTTGTAATTTCGTAATATATAAATACAAAGAACTAGAATTTGACTCAAATACGATTTTGCTTAGGTCAAGATTTTGAACAAGTTAAAATGCTTTATATGGTCTAGCAAGCAAGAGTGTCGTATGATTTTGATATAATATTTAGATAATTGTAGTCGATGACAAAGAAGAATTGCGAACTAAATTTATACTCTTTTGTGATTTTTTTTTACACAATTTCATGTATTAAGTTTGGTAACTTTTTTTCCAATAAAAACAATCTTTTTATATTGTTATATTACCCAGTGTGTGCGCCGCCATATTCGATACTATTCATAATATAATAGAATTTTAACGTCAAAATTCATAACGTGAACATTATCTTAATATTTGACAGAAAAACTGCCGACTATGTCTTGCACATTGATTTTTAGTGAACGACAATGTTATGCCGACCCATTCAACGCTAATAAAAATACTTACCATTAGTTTTGCTCTTGAGAAATAAACAACCTGTGTCTTCAAAACAGCAAAATTTAAATTCAACATAAATTTCTTTTAACATATTTCCTTGAGAGCTAAAAGTTCATGACTTCAATAACTTTTAAAGTATTGAAAATTCAAAATTTATGCAAATTTCACAAAATACAGAATTACTTTTAAAAAAATAATTTTTTTATTATTTCTTTTAAATATTAAAATATTCACATTGTTGAATTTGTGATTATTGAATCACAACCGAGTTGTTTTTTAGTAAGTGGTACATTGTTAGCATACCAACAAGCATCAATGCCAAGTGGTTCATGCCCTTTGAAATATTTTTCAACAACAATTAAGAAAAAGTTAAGTTGGCATTTGTTTGGCTACTTAACCCTAGCTAACATCAACAACATATACTCATGCGTAAGAATAGTATTATGTCAATCTCTTCTTTATTCAATGCATAGAAGGACAAGTTTAT
The DNA here is from genome assembly GCA_023846275.1 of Vanilla planifolia. NCBI lineage: Eukaryota > Viridiplantae > Streptophyta > Magnoliopsida > Asparagales > Orchidaceae > Vanilla > Vanilla planifolia. The sequence continues at coordinate 397,580 of JAIUJO010000198.1, read as the reverse complement.
GCACTCTGCCTTTTTTATATTTGGCAAAAGCAAAAGCCAAATTGCCTCTAATATAAAGCCTAAGTGCATGGTGCTCCACTCCCACTAACATAAGGACTTAATGTAAGAACTCTCAACTTCCTAGCCTTGGAGAAACATAATGAAAATATTTGTAAAAGAGACTTTGGTGGAATTGGCAAACTACTAAAAACTATATTTTGACATTATTTTTAGGTATTCAAATTTCATTTTTAAAGTATTATGCCAATTAAAATTAATTTTTTATGGCACAAAAAAATTGATTAACTTTAATCTTTTAATATCTTTGATCACCATCTTTGATTCAATATTTAGAATACATATTTATGAAATATTTGATTAATATCTTTCAAATTCTATTTTTAGTAATGATTTAAATAAGAAGTTTTGAATATAATAAAAATAAAAAACATAATGAACTTTCTAAAAATCTACTCGCCATTAGTCGTTTGCTATATTGTCTTGGTCGAGGTGGGGAATGAATCCCACTCACATTCGACACACTAAATGTTACTCAGATTCAGAACATATTTTTTGAATTAACATAATTAATTTGTAACTAGTGGTAGGAATGGGTGATGAAATCCCACACAAACTTGGAGGTGGCCAACCTCAAAACAAGGATGCCTCTTGTGTGCACAATAATATTTAAATGCTAAAAAGTTCTTTTTAGATGCACCAAGCTTGAGTAAATCAATTAATTTTGTTGGACATGATACTTTCAAATTGTGGGAGTAACATGAGCCATCTGATCATTAATTTTCATGATTGAACAATCACCACTGTGTCTCACTTTTCAAACCACTAATTCCTTCAACCATTCAGTCATGCATCGTTGCGATCGCATGGTTCGTACTTCTAATGGTCTAGATGAAATAAATGTGTCCAAGAAGTGTACATTGAATTCTGTTCATTTGATGGCACAATTTTCGCAATTGAATGATCATGGCTTAATCTAATCCAATGGCTCCAGCACAATGGCTCTTTTAGTTGCTAATTTGAACTATTTGGCATTTTTGTAGAATATTAATTTCTTAAATTAAAAAAATCTAGAAGCAAAAACTTTATACTACAAAATTGGGTATTTGGTAAGTGCTTTTGGCTTTTAGAAGTTGTATATAAATAGAAGAAGTTTGAATAAATTTTTTGATGAAAACTTCTACAAAATTCTAAAGAATAAATACCAAGTCATGACCTCAAAGAAATTTGTAGCCACTACTAATCGCCACCTCCTTTTGCTACACCTATCTTCAACAAATTACAAATTTATTGTTTCATCTTCCAATTAGCTAAGCTCTTATTTTCTTATTTCATAGTTGATTAAATTAAAATAATTATGCTTTGTTTAATAATTTGTCAAGCATAAGAATATTTTTTGTATGGATTGTCATCATCATTTTCTTTCTTTCTTTTTCCCAAATCTTTTTTAATTGCATGGCCAATTTAGCCTACTTTATATTCTTATTGTAGGTTAGCCCACCCATCATTTTTGTGCCTGGTTTTTTTGGGGTAGGTGTAACATTTTTTTAAGCTGAGCCATCTAAAAATTTCTTGTGCACAAAATTAAATCTTTACACCTTATTATTTCACAAACCATAAAGCATTATTATAAAAAAAATTTAATATATTTTTAATAAATTAAAATTTTTTAATTCTAGCAATTAACGTCCTTCTTATTCCATAATATTTCAACAATAAATAATAGTACTAGGCTCCTTAAGTGTAGTACGTAAAATACATAAAATATAAATGCATAAGGATCAATTGGAAGTCAAATTTGGTTCTAGAAGGCATGATAAGTTTTTCTCCAATAGCATATATTTATGTTTATGCAGTCAAAAAGCACATAATTGGACCTTAGTTTGGGTAGATTTGTTCACTTTTTGTTGTGCACAACCCACCTTGATCCATTTGTTGATTATGTAGTCTAGCATTAGCTAGCTAAGTAATTCTCTCAATATCATTACTTTGAAGAAATAAGAGTGCTCATAGCATGCCCGCACCAAGGATACATTAGAGTTGGATAACATCACAAGAGTTTGATCATATTGTGTTAGCCAATGAGATTGAAGTAATATTAAAAGGAACTATTGAGGGCATTCATATTTCATTATAAGAGGTAAAATTACTTCATTTATGATAGAGGAGGCACTATGAAAGCATTTTCAAAGAATATTTTCATAAAACATGAACAAAAATTGGCAGCTCAAAGACGATTATATACCATCCAGTCTCATCCATAAATGATGTCGACTAAGGATTGGTGGATGTTGCTTTTTGGACTCCAACATCTTATGTGGAATCAAATTCTTTAGGTTTCTTGATAAAATAAAGGCCAAACTCAACATCTTACTCTCCTCATAGAAGTTCATACATAACATCAGCAAGAAGACAAAGTAGAAGTGGAATGGACATTCCATAGTTCCAAACAAAATAATACAATAATATGTGATGAGCGACCTAGTCCACAATAGTATTTCCTTGGTACCTTATATGAGATAGCTTGAAATATTGCATACCCTAAACATAAGCAATAGCCTATGGTAGGCACTTCTCTTTCTTTTATACTAAAGCAACTGGTTCACTATAGCAATGGCTATAATAGAGTTTTATTTTATTAGTATTGTGTGGCCATTATGAAGTAATATTCTAAGGTGTTCCATAACTTTAAGAAGGGCAATAGTGTCCATTATAAAAGTTGCTTTTGAACCCCATGTTCTTTTTATAATAATGATGGGGCTACCTATGTCAACCCAAATAATAATACCTATTCTAGTATTGTCATCCTACACAACTACATCACAGTTGATGGGAAGGCTAATACTTAAATTAATTGACAAATAGGAACCATCAGTAGTAGAGCATATGGTGAAATTTAACTTAACATGAGTAAGAATATTTGTTTTGAATATAACAAGGATTGACAAATTTAGAGTTCTTTATTAATTTCATAGCTGTTTGTGCATGGCCTTTTACTTGTTGAGGTGATTTCTCTAATCAATTTCATTAATGAATGGGGCCATAAATTGCTAACTAGCTATCCAACATGCAAGCCCTATGGCTAGCATCTTAAACATATTATAGATACTTGGTTCATGGAAGTCTAACTAGTAAGAGGATGTCGATTCCCTTAGATTGTTTTGGGATACAAGAATGTATTCTATGAGAACATTAACTTGGACTAAAAGCTTAGGTAACCTTACTAAAATCTCAATGTGATGGGAATAGAACATTATAAATTCTACTCTTCATTAAGAAACTCCTTAAAATAGTAGGTCATCAACTTACATTGGCTACATCACTCCCCATTATACACACCACTTACTACCTTAATTGATTCAATGGACTAATGAAGTTTTTAGATCCCTATGATGTGAGTTGTTTGCCACATATGACTTAGTGAGAAGTCCATTAAATCTTATCATTTAGAGAAAGGAGAAGTTATAACAAAGTTTTTGTAAGTGAACCTACAAAAGGATCATTGATGAGAGACATGAATAATTGAGCCATATGTGCCACCTATGTGGGTGTGATCACTATTCAATGTCACATTCATCCATCACATGTGCTTTTCTTTCATTATGGAGTTCACTACTATAGAGCATGAGCAAATAGCCTATGGACCTAGTCGGGCACCAAAGGAGAACAATTGTTTAAGCTAGCAAAAAGTTTGTCATGCATCTCTAACATCATTTAGGCTTGGTAATCAAACATCGAATGACTTTCAATAATGGATACCATAACTCTTGCATTAATGAAGGATGCAGCAAAAGACATTACATGTAGTGAATTTTATAATCCCATGAACCATCCGTTTTTTGAATGCAAAGTGATCCCACGGATTCCAGCCAAGTGCATGTAATGCGAGTTGTCACAACTTATATATCATCTTGCTTGTTTTAAAAGCTAGTGGCACAATGCTAACATGTGTAAGCTTATGACAAAACACCTCTACATCAAACTCCAAACAAAGCTATGATGCACATGCACATTGTTCATTTGTTGGATAATAGTAGAGGCTTTTCACACCAAGGGATATCTCCACAAGCTCACTTAGCATCAAAGAAAGATAGATGGAATGGGCACTATAAGAAGTGATAGCTAAATGTAAACAATGAGTAGAATCCTTTATAGATGAATTAAAGTTTTGTTGAGACATTGTAAGTTGTAGAGTCACATTACTAACATTATCTATTGAAAGATTCATCTCTTTGGAGACATAAACATCAAAGGCATTTCAAAACATCCCTTACTCACCTGCTTATATTTCCTTAGTTACTATACTTATGTAGATAATTGTTGTGGTATTTGTTATAATGCCTATTGAAGTCCCTATTGTGACACTTATTACAACACCTTTTGTAATTCTTATTGTGACACATTTTGCTGTACTCATTGTGGTACTTTATGCTTTACTAGGTGTCATGTTGTGTATTCTAATTGCCCCCTCATGGGCTTTCCTAGACAAAAGATGGAATTTAACACATTATCAATCATAGAAGTTGGCTGATGCAACGTTGGAGTAATAATACTTTGCCTTCTTTACAAATTATCATGATCCACTAATATCTAGACCAATATCATAGTAGCACCGCCCCCACAAATCAAAAGACATCATGTCGCATAGGTTTTAAAAATTTCATTCACTTGTTCACATTACTTTTTATGTCAATACCTTTAGTGGTTATTTGTGCATAAGGAAAGTGTCACTTTCTTGAAACAATTTATCACTTGATATTTCTTCATCATGAATGTGGAGCCACTCTATTAGGATAGTTTATTTATTCCTCAAAAAAATTGTAGCAATATGTAGTCTGCAAGAGGCAATATGTAGTTTAGTATGGCTAGTGGTGAGGAGCAAGCTGGATGGTGCAATAACAACTAGCACTTGGGATTGCCATATTTCAACCTCAATCATACATTGTAGTAGTTGTCTTTGTGGTAGTGTATTTTGAATTCTTGAGATAGCCAGGCAGTGCGCTCTTTACGACATCCTTTGTGCATGGCTACTAAGAAGCCTAAAGTATAACTTTTTTTTGGATTTTTAGTGCTATGTGTTCCTGGTGCTCGGGCAAGGTGATGCTCTTTTAGGAGACCTATATTCTATTGATAGAATTAACAAAATATGCAATCCACAAAGGGAAATATGCATTCCTATAAGGCTAATCACATAATGAAAGGTGGATGGTGCAATAGGTGATAAGAATTACAAATATTGAGTTGTATCCCTAGCCATACATTACTGTACCTATACATGTGGTAGGTAGTTTGTAGGTGCCCTGTGGCATCATGTGTGTGTAATTGTGTGGCCCAAAAATCTATATCTTTTCTTTTATATTTCTAACATTGTAGGTTGTTGGTGCTTAGATAAGGTGATGCCTAATTGGGAAATTTTCCTTTTTCCATGATAGAATGGTCATAATATCTAATTTACAAGGGGCATTGTGTGGTGTATTGTTGCCCACGATGAAGTAGAAGTTCGAATGTGCAATATTCATTAAAGATTATTCATGTTAGCTTGTGCCCCTAACATTGTTTGTTGCAGTGTTCGCCTCATGTTGTTGTGAAACTTCAATACTGTCAATTACACTCATCCATGTATTGGTTGAGCATGCTATTGCCTCTACATGGTGTGACACACAACATTACGCCTCTCCAATGCATTGGGTCTTCCACTACATATGACATGCTAGTCTTGAGAAGTTTGACCAGTTGGTTGTGGAAATGCCTGTTTTTAAGCAATTAACACGATCTTGCTCTATGGTTGACCATGTTTTGAGCACATAGTTTAATTTGTTTCATGCATCAATCTTGGACAAAACTTTTTGTAATTACAAAATACATGCTCAACATTTTGAAGGTGTAATAATTTATAGCCATTTTTGCGGTTCTAAGATTGGTGAATGCCTTTATAAATTATTTGTATTCCTATGCATTTTTTCTAGGACTCATCAATTGTCATGCCATACTAGTGTTAGCAAAGCCGTTCAACCTTAAACCATTTGTGCTTGTTTTTGTATTCCTTTTAAAACACTTTTGGGCTAATGGGATTGGATTGCTTTGGGACAAATTTTGCATAAGTGACATTTTTTGTGGTGTTAATTCTTATGGCATCGCTATCGCTAGCTGTGGTTCATCATTATGTGTAAGGCTTTGTAATGTAATTGAACCCACCTATGAGGAAGTTCGTTTGTTTCTTGTTTTTCTATAAGATGGTTAACTTCCATTCAATTATTTTGTTAATACCACAATTCTTCTATGTTAGAATAGTTATCATTTTGTAATGCTATTGAATGTGTCATTCTCTTTGATCTCATGTTTATATGGTCTTGGAAATCACCATTTAAGTCTTCATTCACTATTATGGTGGGTTGTTGTCAAAGAATACCATTATTAGGAGACAATGTTTCAAAAATTGAGGGATGGTATCCCAACTTAGCAGCATTGAATCTTCCTTTATGGAGTATCAACAAACATGATGAATGTGTTAACTATGACATGAGGTGCTGCCTGGTGCTTTATCTTTGTATTGCTACTTAGTTTGTCGCACTAGTAGTCTTATGCTTGTCTTAGTGATTTAGCACATGCATGTGATTGTATGATTAGTTTAAACTATCAAACATTGAATAAATCTTTAAATTAGTTTTAGTTTATTTGATGATATAAGCTACTAAGATAATCATTGTAATTTTAGAGCTAGTACATGCACCAAACCCTATCTCCTAGATGATTAATAATAACTCATCAAATTGAATGCCCTTTATGACAACAATGCATCATTTGAACTTTGGCCCCATCGACTTTAAATTGTAAGATAGGGGCCTGTGCATTGTATTGATGAGTGATGAACAATATGTGTTCAGTTCTAAAGATAGGTCTTAAAAGATGGCTACCACATCTAACGAAGGTACTGGGCACACAAATTACAAAAGCTTGGCATAAGAAGGTAATGACAATAAAAAAACATTATCCATCTCCAAGAGCTTAATAATTGAAATAATAAAATCTAAATTCCTTAATGAAGAATTATTGGATGTCAAGTCTAGTGCCAGCAACTATAGAAATTCCAGCTCTAACCATATTTTTTAAAGTTGTTATAGTAAAGAAGCACATACTTGGACCATTGTTTATTGATGTTATTGTCCACCTTTAGTTGGCTAGATTGTGCTTTTGGTGTTATTACTTTGAATAAATTAGAATGCTCAAATCAAGCACATACACTAGATACATTAGTATGGTATAACATCGTAGGATTTTGATTCTATTATGTTGGCCATCGAGATTAGAGTAATAATTAAGGACTATCATGGACAATTGTACTTCATAGATAATAGAGAAAGCTTTTGTTTTATGTTGGATGAATGACTATAATGTACAACTATGGACTCTCATGGACCCTAACGATGTTTATTTTATCTCGATTAGACCTTGTTAAAAATTTCATTAAATTAGTAAAATAAATAAGTGTGAATAATAATTAATTATCATTTTAACATTTAATAAATATACACTAAAGATAATTTGAGATAAGTTGAAGTAATATAAACTAATCAAATGAAACACATCTAAATGACACATTATAGGAGATTAGTGGTACATGATAATATAGTGAAATTAAACCAAGCAATTTGGGGAAATGAGATATCTTACATGATAAAGCAGCATTTTAAGACACAAATGAGAACTAATGTAACATATTCGATATTCCTATAAGGTACGAATAAAAATATCTCATAAAACAAGTTAAAATCTCAAAAAAATATTAAAAAATAACATAAAATTAATTTTTAATTAGTTGCATGTCATATGAACTAGTGCAATGATGCTTTCTTTATCTTTACCACACCTCATTTTTGAATTATTATGAATTACCAAGGAAAATAAGCATAAATAATAACAAATTAAAATTTTTTATATTATGTAGATACATATTATAAATAAATGACTTTAATTTAAATTATGTTATATAACTAATTAATAGTATTGCAAAGGTCACACAAGAGGAGAATTAGAGATTTATAGTAAAATAGCATAATCAAAGTAAAAAATTTGAAGAAATGAGAAAAATTACATGCAAAAGTTACTTTCTAATGTATCAATAAGATTGAGAACAATATCCACAATTATCAAATCATATACTAATTTAAATATCTCGTAAAGCATGCCAAAACCCTAAAATATAAAAATTTTCAAAATATAACAAAGAATATTTAATTGGATATATCACTTTAAGAAGAGTCTATCAATTTTTCTTTTGCATCAATGTAAAATCTATTGGAATTACTAGACTTAACAAAGTAAATAAGCATAAATAATAATATATTTTATTATTTTAATGTTTAGTAAACATATATTCAAGTTGAAATGATATAAATTGAAGTAAAGTAAGATAACAAAATCAAATTTGATGTAAAGGTTAAATGACTAAGGATTAAGAGTTTTTTTAGATGTGTTTGATTTGGTTAATTTATATTACTTTAACTTATCTCCATTTATCTTTAGTATGTATTTACTTAATTTTTAAAAGGCGATTAATTATAATTTGTGCTTATTAAGTTTAGTAATTCAAAGAAATTTCCAACAAGGTGTAATCGAGATAAAATAAACGTCGTTAGATTCATGTCTATGAGCTCTATATAAATTCCAATTTTGTATAACAAAATATTTTATTTTAAAGAGTTTAAGTGTTTTATGAGTCATATTGATTGAAACTTGATTTGATAATCAAGGTTGTTAACACTCGATCATCTTACTATGTTAGAATATGATTTTTCATTGACTTGACATCACTTCACTTTTTTTTTGTAATTCAGATAATTATTGTATTACTATAAATCTTCCCTCATGTAATGTTAATGTCTTTGATTTTTTTCTATTATATTACTTTAATTTGCTTCATTTCTACTTCAATGCATATTTACTTATTATTAAAATAATAATATGTTATTATTTTTTATTATTTACTTTGCTTCTTCATTATAGTTCCAAATGAGCTATGATAGAGATAAATCAAACATTGTTGGACTCATCTCAAGGAGCTCTACCAATATAATTATTAATTTTTATATTATTAAATATTTTATTTTATAGTGTTAAAAAGACATTATTTATGATACGTTATGATCCATGCGTTATTTGAAGATTTAACATACCACATTTGAAGTCTTAAGTATTTTGGAATGCAAATTTCTTATATAATTTTTTTGTTTCTTTAAAAGTTTTGCTTTTATTTGGTTCTCTCTTGTGACTTTTGTATCTTTTAGGTTTGGTTATATTACATTACTTTAATTTATATCATTTCAGCTTTAATATGTATTTACTTAGTATTACGAACACAACTACTTGTTATGAATGACATTATTATGGAGTTGGAGAAATTACTACTTCATTACCTCTAGAGTAGTTTAAATGGTACCAACACTATAATATGCCTGCCGGTAAATGGTAACACTTCCTAAGAAGTGTGGGGACTCAGAGTTTGTATTTGTTGATTTGGTAATCAACGTTGATTCAAAAACATTGTGGGTGGGTTATTTCTTAAGAAAACTATTTACCAATTTAGGCCTTTAAGTCTAAGTACTTCATGATAAATAATACTTTTTATTTGCCAAATGGTGCACCTCATACGTGTAAGTTAATTAATATTATGGACGATATACTACAATTAATATGATTTGGTAGAGTGCTATAGGAAATTCTGTTTCCTTTTTGTTAGATAATTGGCATTGCACCACCCTTCTTATTGTTGCTTGGAGAACCTATCTTGACGTAGAGGTGGAACATCCAACATTTGTGAACAATCTAAAGGAGTAGGTCTTGCATTAGGCAAGATAGGAGCAAGGGTGGTCCAATAAAGGTAGAGTGAGCAAACCAAAAACTATTGGTGAGGATCGACCTTCTATTAACAAATAAAACAACACATCAAACAATAAGGATAAGGAGGAATTTCCTTCTATCTATTCACATAAATAGGAGAAAATATTTGAGAAGCAGGAGACTTTTGCTTGTAGCTCAAGTAAAAACATTATTGTGATCTCATAATGATTTGCGACAAGGGCAAAGGTATTGTTGATTAAGTTGGATATTACAGCTGAAAAAAAAATGAATAAAGGGAGGGGGACCTATTTGCCACGTTGGAAGATCAAAAATTAAATAGCATTAGAATGGCATGGTAATGAATATTAGGATAGAGAATTCCATTTTAGCTTCTTTTCCCTAGAAAATTTTAAGGGTGGGCATATTTCTAGGCTTGGGCTTAGAGCTCAAGGAAGTCATATATATTGGCACATCAGTTGCTTTTGTAGGTTACATTGAACTTTCATTTCGTGGACTAAAGGTGTATTGGGCCTTTTGATTATGGCATATATATATGGAAATTTATCAAGCTAGAGTTGATCACTACTATAGCTTCAAACTGAGATGCAATATAACCTTTGTAGCTACTAGGATGGTTTATCAAATATTTCCCTCTTTTGGAGTAGATTCCAACATTTAATTATGCAAATAGAGAATTATGGTTAGCCTAACTTTGAAATAGTCTAGACAACTATCAAGTTTGGGTAATGTCATAATACTAATCTATATAAAGGCATGTTTCTTATACACAAAAAAGAGAAAGTGCTATTCCTCGAGCTGATTTTTGTGGAGGACAGTTTGTGAAACGATGAGTCGCTATGGATCTCTATTACATTGAAATATTTATTATTAGGAAAATTTATGTTTTCTATTTTTGCAACTTTGATATTTACTATTGTTATTAATGTTGTTATTACATTAATACTAATAAGCTTTGTGGATATTAGATAATAAATTAATATGAATACTTATTATACATATTTTTGTGCTATTCTTGTCATGAAATAAACATCATGACTAGGGGCTTGGAGGTAAGATAACTTTTGGTGTGGAGACGTAGCTTCCCTAACTCATTCTTTAAGTTTAGTAGGTACAAACAATAGTAGGTACCAATTAGAAGATGCATTTTTATGGCTTTTGAGATTATGCTGATGCATAAAAGGTTTGTAATATGGGTGAGGGTTGTTTTCTCATCCTAGCACTTGGTTATCCATGTAAAGCTAAATTATATGTTATCTAGAGGCATAACATCAATGAGGGCTAGACTACCTACTTAAAAAAAAGTGTTATTACACTCATCTTGATGGGCTTTATCCAATTTAATATTCATTTCTATATTATTAAATATTTTATTTTAAAATATTTTGCCATATTTTGAGTCATATTTAATTGTATATGATTTTATGATCAAAGAAATTGAACTCGATATTCTTATTACTATAAAATACAATGTTTTTGCACAATTTATCACATTTCTTTAAATGTTTGACTTCAATTTTATTATATATATCTATAAAAGTATAATTCTCCTCTACTTTGCCTTTGCAATACTTTGATCATGTTATATTATATTTCTTTAATTTATCTCCTTTTAGCATTATATTATATTTACTAAATATAAAAATAGTAATTTATTAATATTTATGCTTATTATTTTTGTTAATTCATAGTAATTCTAAAAGACATCTAATGAATATGAAGTAAACATAATTTGAGTTGTCTTGATATCTCTAATCAATCAAATATCCCTTTTTTATTTTTTTAGGTACTTTAAAATTTTTTATTTTTGCATGACTTACAAAAAATTTTGATTCTTATTTCATTTTTGAATGAGGATATTACACTCAATCTTCTCACTAACTTCGAATGGAGCATTCACGTAAATTGTGTTCTATTTATTCAAATCTTTCACTTCCTTTTAGTTGTATCACATTGACTCAATTTAATTTATTTCTCCTTTAATATGTATGAAGTTAATATTATAGTTGTAATTAGTTATTATTTTTGTTTACTTATTTTTTTAATTCATAATAGTTTCAAATGTGATCTATTGATAGCAAAACAAATGTATATTTCTTTCCATCACTAACATGATCCACCAAACTTTTTTTTATTTACAAATAATTTTTTTTCTAAGGTTTTAGCTTAGTTTTTGGGTCATTATGATTAATACCATATTTGATGATCAAGGTTTTTGTAGTTGATCTCCATAATATCAAGGAACACAACTTTTCAACACAAGTAATCCTACATCTTAAAAATTTGCACTTTGATTTGATTATATCACTACATAACTCTAAATCTGCTATTGTGTGACCTATTTCTAATTGATTTATTTATATTATTGCGCCTAAATTTATCAAATTTATTTTAATTATTTAATTTCTTTATATAAAAAAATAGTTTTTTATTTTTTAAGCTTATTTAGTTTGGTAAATTATAGTAATTGCAAATTATATTTAATTGAGATGAAACAAACATTGTTAGACTCATCCTATCAAGCTCTATCTAATGATATATTTTCTTTTAAAATTTAAAATATTATATTTTTTAAGTGTTTTGAAATGCATTATAGGGTATTTTCATTCTATCTTGATTTAATGATTAAGAAAGTTAAACTCGATCTCATTAGAATTTTAGATGGAAATTATATTTAATTTCATTTTCTCAAATTTTTAACTTTAATTTAGTTTATTATTACGTAATTCTAAATTTCTACTTGTGTGACCTTAACAACATTATTATTTCATTATATTTGCATTACTTAAATTTTTCTATTTTGACATTTAATATATATCTACTTAATACTAAAATAATATTATATTGTTCTTTATTTTTTATTCCTTTGGTAATTCATAGTAATTCCAATCAATGTTTCATTGAAATGAAACAAACTTTATTTGTCTTGCTCATGGAATCTTTATTTAAAAAATAATTCATTTTTATATTTTTAAAAGATTTATTTTTTGGTGTTTTAGAATCCTTTATTAATCATTTCAATTCATACATGATGGGATCATCAAGGATGTTGTAATTTGTGTCTTAGAATATGGCTTTTTGATAAATTTTTATTTCCATATTTTTTAGTTTAGTATTTTGGAATTTTTTACAATGCAATTTGATTCATATGTGATTTATTGATCGAGGGTGTTATACACAATCTCATTAATATCATAGAATGCAAATATTCTATATAACTTGTCTAACTTTTAAAAGGATTCTTTTGATTTGGTTATATAACTATAAACTTCAATTCACTTCTCATGTGACCTTTATAATACCTTTGTTTAGTAATATTTTATTGCTTATATTTATCTTATTTATGTTATAATATTTATTTTTATGTTAAAATAATAATGTTTTATTATTTATACTTGTTTACCTTTATAATTCATACTAATTCTAAAAGAGTTTAACAATATAGATGAAATAAATATCATTGGACTCATCTTATTGAGTCTTAACTAATTAAATTTTCATTTATTTTTTTATACCTAAATAATTCATTTTGTATGATTTTTAGATGATTTACATGATATTTCAATTCATACCTAATTTAATAGTCAATGATTTACACTTAATCTTTTTAGTATCTAGAAATACAACTTTTGCATATTATTTATCTCATATTTTCAAATATTTCACTTTTTTTAGTATATTATTATGAAATAGTAATTCTCTTCCCTTGTAACCATTACATTGCTTTAATTTAATTTTATTATTTGTCTTTATTTATGCTTATTTACATTGGTAGTTCACATTTATTCCACATAAGGATAGATAAAGATGAAATAAGTGTCCATGGACTCATCTTGATGAGCATTATTCTTGTATTTTTGTATGATTTATAAGACATTTGTATTTATATCTAATTTGACATTTTGATGCTTTTATAGTTTATTTTCTTAATACTTTTGAATGTATGTATTCTACAATTTATCACATTTCTTCAAATTATTTGCTTGATTTTGTTATAGTATATTGTTTCAGTTTGTCTTATTTTTCACATTAATATCTATTTCAGTACGACTAAAATAATAATTTATCAAATCATTTTTGCATAAATAATAATAAATTATTGTTATAATATAAAATAAATATATATTGTAGCCTAAATGAGATAAATTGAAAAACATATTACAAAATCAAAGCAATGTATTGGTCATGTGAAAGGAAATTTAGTGTTACATAGAAATATAACGAAATAAAAGTGAAGCATTTTAAAATATAATATAAATTGAATAAGATAGTTATATCCCAAGTTAAGAAGTAGATGGTGTGTAACATCTTTAGTCAACATGTCAAGATGAATCCAACGATTGCAAAAAGGTTTGGAAGTGAATTATTTAAAAAAATAATAAAACAAATATTTAGTGGCATATAACATGTCAAGACGAATCCAACGATATCTGTTTGGTCTTAATCAGAACTTATTTTGAATTACTATTTTAACTAGAAGAAAATAATAAAAAAATATAATATTAACTTGAAGTAAATATATATATTAAAGATGAAATAAGGAAATATAAAATAGCCAAATCAAGGAAAGGTAAGGGTCACATAGGAAGAGAATTTTAGTTTAATAATAATGCAACCAAATGAATGAAAAAAGTTTAAGAAATGATAAAAATTATTAGCAATAGTTACATTTTAATATATGAAGGAGATAAGGCGTAGCATCCTTAATCATCAAAGAGTGTACAAATCTAAATATCTCATTAGGCAAACAAAAATAGTAGAAAAATACAAAATAAATATTTAATTGATATAACATATTTAGAAATGCCCAAGAATAATTATTTTTCTTTTTAATCACAACTCATTTGTAATTATCATGAATTACTAACATAAAAAAGTATAAATAATAATAAAATAATATTTAATATTATTTAAATATATATTAAAGTTGAAATAAGATAAAATAAAGTAATGTAATATGACAAAATCAAAACAATGTAAAGTTCAAGTAAGATGAGATTTAGAGTGACACATTTATATAACAAAATAAACAAAAATATTTTGAAAAAATAAATAAGTTGTGCAAGAAAGATTCATTTAAATATTTTATTAAATTTAATGTTTAATTAAATAGAGCTTGTCAATATAAGTTTAGTGAAATTTGATTATTTTATATTAAATCATCATTGGAATTATGAATAATTACCAAAATAAATAGGAACAAATAAAAAAATTATTATTTTAGTATTAAGTAAATATATATTAAAGTTGAAATAAGATAAATTAAAATAATATAATCAACCAAAATAAAGTGATGTAAGGGTAATACCATATGAGATTTAGAGTCACATTGTAGTTACTTAAATCAAAGAAAAATATTTAAGAAACAAAAAAAGTACCTATAAATTATATTTCAAAAAACTAAAGAGATTGAGAACAATACCTTCAACATTCAAATCAAGCAAGAATGAAAATACCTTATAACATATGCTAAAATACAAGAAAATAAGATATTTAAAAATATAAAATAAAAAATTAAATTTTGTTTCACTCATTTAGACTATTTTATGCACATTTGTTGCATTTGTATTACACCTCGTTTGAAATTATTAAGAATTACACAATAAAATAAGAAAATCTAAGAATAAAACTTTTTTTCCATTAAGCTAAGTTAAATTAATAGTGTGATAAGACAAATTGAAGAAATATAATGTGTTGAAACAAAAGGAATGTAAATGTCACATAAGAGGAGTTTTACAATTGCACATCGATATAACCAAAATAATGCAAACAATTTGAAGAAATGAGATACATTTTACAAAAATGTTATATCTAAAAAAGCTAAAAAGATTGAGCGTGACACTCTCGATTGTCACATTCATTATTAATTCAAGTATCACATAAAACATGTCAATCATAATTTTTTAAAAATAGCAAAAAAAGAATTTAATTGGATAATAATACCAAATTTGTTTTATCTTAATCATACATCAATTAAAATTTTAGGAATTACCAAATTTAAATTTAAAATAACAATTATCAGTTATTATTTCAATAATAAGTGAAAATATGATAGAGGTAAATCTAAAACAAATTCAAAGAAAAATGTTGAACAAGTTAAATATGTTATTAGAGAAAGTTTCTTTTAATGACACAAGGAAGATGATTATAACATGGTTGATTAAAATCAGATACAAAGTGAAATGCCATATAAAGTATGGAAAAATCCTATAAATAAAAAATTAAAAAATTAAAAATAAATATTTAGTTTGTTTTCGCTGATCAAGATGAGTTCAATAAAGATTTTTTAATCTTCATCAATCCTCATTTGGAATGTCTATGAATTATTAAAGAACGAAAACTCAAAGAAGCATAAATACAAAAAATGAGATTAATAGAGGTAAGGTAATATAAGAAACTAAAAGTGAGGTAGGGGACAAACAAGAGCAAAATTAGAGTTAAATAATAATATAACCAAATAAAAGAAAAAAATCAAAAAAATAGATACATTATGTTAGAAAATAAATATTGAACTAGATAGAGCTCATCTACATGAGTGCATTGATGATGTTTTTCATCTTAATCACACCTCTTTTCAAACTATTACTAATTATCAAAATAAATAAACATTAATAGTAACATATTATTATTATTTTGATAGTAAGTATATACTAAAGTTGAAATGAGATAAATTGATGTAAAATAATATATGCAAATCAAATCAATGTAAAGGTCACACAAGAAGATATTTAGAATCACATAGCCTTAAATTCAAATCAAAGCAATACTTTTGAAACATGAGATAAAATATTTGAAGAAGCTGAATTCCAAGATACAAAGGAGATTGACACCAAAATCCTCATTCATAAAAAATGTTACAAATAAAAATTCTTCCTAAATAGTGCAAAACCCTAGAAAAAAATTAAAATTATATAAAACAAGGTTTTAAGTCATGTAAAACTTTTTTATCATCTTGATCATACCTTCTTTATAATTACTTCAAATTACTAAAATAAAAACTTTAAGCAGTAATAAATTATTATTTTAGTGTTTATTAAATTATATATTAGAGTTAAAATAAGATAAGTTAGAGCAACTAAACATAACAAAATCAAAATGATGAAAAGATCACATGAGAGAAGAATTGTAATAAAAAAATTTATGGTAATGTAAAGCTCACAGGAGGGGAGATTTAGAGTTACAAAGTAAAATAGCAAAATTAAAGAAAAAATTGAAGAATTGAGAAAAATTATGTAGGATTGTTTAATTCAATGATGTTATGAATATCGAGTGGAACATTGTTGATCTTGAAATTAGATATGAATTAAAATTTCTTGCAAATCTGATAAAACCCTAGAAAATAAAATATTTAAATTAATTGAAATAAATATTTAATTAGGTAATGATGTTTACTTTATCATAAATAGACCTCATTTGAAAAGGGATAAATTGAATTAGTATAATATAATAAAATTAAATGGATGTAAGGGTCAAAAGAAAGAAGAATTATAGTTTAATAATAATCCATCCAAAAAAAATTAAAAAATTGAAGAAATGAGAAAACTTATTTGGAAAAGTTACTTTCTAAGATGCTAAGTTGTTGGAGTGCAACATCCTCGATCATCATATTAATTACAATTCAAAATTTTCCATAAAATATGCAAAAGTCTAAGAAAATAAAGTCTTTTAAACAAAAGAAAAGAATATTTCATTACATAGAGCTCATTTGCACAAGTATAATGGTGTTTATTTTGTCTAGATTAGACTTCATATGAAGTTATTACCAATTACAAATATATATAAACAAAATAACAATAAATTATTATTTTAATATAAAGGGAATAAATATTAAAGCTAAAATAAGATAAATATAAGTAATGCAATATAAGGAAATTAGAAAAAAAGATTGAAGAAATGAGATCAATTATTAGGGAAAATAGCATTAAAAAATATTGAGGAGAATGAGTGTGACTTTCATGAATATCAAATCAAATACAAAACAAAATGACTTGCAATATGTGCAAAAACTAATCAAAATAAATTATTTAAAAAAATTTACAATTCAATATACAATTGGATAGTGCTTTTCTATGTGAGTATAATGACTTTAGAATTGACTCTGTTGTACCTCAATTAGAATTACTCCAAATTACTATAGTAAATAAGCACAATTAAAAATAAATTATCACTTTTTACAATAAGTAAATATATATATTAAAGCTGAATGACATGAAATAAAGTAATAAAATACAATCAAATATATGTGATGTAAATGTCATAATAGTGGAGATTTAGAGTTGCATATAATATAAAAAAATTAGAGCAAGTCAATTGAAAAATATAAGATATATTATAGGTGAAAGGTGTATTCTAAGATAGTAATAAGATTGAGTGTAACATCATTGATCAACAAATCAATTTTTGAACCAAAATACCTCATAAAGATTTCTAAAAACTTAAAAAAAATAAAATTTCTGAAAATAGATAAATAATCCCTTAAATGGTTAGAGCTCGTTAAGACAACTTCAATAACATTTGTTTTGTCTCAATCAAACCTCATTAGAAATTACTACCAAATACTAAAGTAAATATACATAAATAATAAAATTTAACCATTAATTTTACATAAATATATTCAAAAGCAAAAAAACATATGAATTAGAGGTATGCAATATAATTAAATGAAGGAGATGTAAAGGTCACAAAAGAAGAACATAGTAACATAGAAATATAAAAAAATCTAATTAAAAAAATTTAAAAATTAAGGTAAATTTTAAAATATGCCAAAATCTTAGGGAATAAAATATTTCAAAAAATTGAAATAAATATTTAATTTAATATAGCTTGTCTTGATAATCTCCAATGATGTTTTTTTTTCATTTTGATTAAGTCTTATTTGAAATTACAATGATTTATTAAAGTAAATAAACACAAATAATAGTAAATTATTTTTTTACTATTAAATAAATATAAATTATGGCTAACTTAGATTAATTTAAGAAATGGTATGCAAGCAAAGGTGATGTAAATGTTACACAATATGAGATTTGGAGTTGCATAGTGATATAGCTAAATAAAAAAGAATAATTGAAAAAATAAAGTACATTATATAAGAAAGTTACATATCAAGATACTAAAGTGATGAAGCACAACATCTTAAACTATTAAATTAGGTATGAATCAAATCAACTCATAAAGTAAGCAAAATAAATATAAAATAAAATATTAAAAAATTAATTAAATATTGAATTAGATAAAGCTCATCATGATGAGTCTAATAACATTTGTTTTGTGTCAATTAGACCTCTTTTAATATTATTATTAATTGATAAAATAAATAAACAAAACTAATAATAAATTATTTCTATATTAATCTAGTATATATTAAACCAAATAAAAGATAAACTAAAGCAATGTAAGATATCCAAATCAAGACGATATTAAGGCCACATGAGAAGAGATTTAGAGGTACATAGTATTCTAACCACATAAAAGAGAAAACTTTGAAGAATTGAGATATTTTATATGTGAAAATTGGATTCCAATCTGATAAGGATATAAAGAGTGGCACACAAAATCATCAAATCAAATACATATCAAAATAGCTCATAAAGCTATAAAAACCTTGAAAAAAATATTCATAAATATAAAATTGAATATTTAATTATATGCAACTCATTGATCGAACCTTTTTTTGAATTTTTGGAAATTATTAAAAAAATATTTGCGTAAAAAATAATAAATAATTATTTAAATATTTAGTAAAGAAATGTTAAAGCTAAGGTAAGATAAATTTTAGCAAGAAATTATGACAAATTCAAAGAGATATATAGGTGAAATAAGAGAAGATTTTTTGTTGCATAGTAATATAACAAACATAATGTAAAAAACTTGAAAAAATATTTTAAATTATAAAAAAAGTTTCATTACAAGATAGTAAGGAGATTGAGTATGACATCTTCTACCATGAAATCTTCTACAAATCAAATTACCTTATTTAGTGTTCTAAACCACTAGAAAATAAAAATATTTTTAAATAAGAAACAAATGTTTAAATCTAGAGAGTATATTAAAATGAATTTAATGATGTTTGTTTCACGCCAATCAAAACATATTTAAAATTAAAAAAATAAAACAAATTAAATTAAATCATACTAAATAATGGTAATTTATTATTTTTCAAATTAAAAAATATATTAATTTTGAAATTAGATAAATTAAAGTTATGCAATATATCAATTTAAAAGTAATGTAAGTGTCACACAATATGAGATTTAGTGTTACAAAATAATATAACTAAATTAAAGGAAAACAATTGAAAAAAAATGTGACAAATAAAAAAGGAAACTCAATCTAAGATACTAAGAAATTCAAGTGTAATTTTCTCGATTATCAATTCAAGTATAAATCAAAATTTCTCATAAGACATACTAAAATAAAAAAGCATAAATTTTTTAATATATATATATATATATATATATATATATATATGAATATTAAATGGGATGCAGCTCGTTTAGATGTGTGTAAAAGGTTTGTTTTATCTTGATCAAAACACATCTGAAATTATTATAAATCACCAAAGTATACATAAGTATAAATAATGATAAATTATTCCTTTAATATTAATGGAATATATAATAATAATGAAATGAGATAAATTATATCAATATAATATAACATGAATCAACATGAAAACTTTGTAGTAATAAAATCTATTATATGGGAAAATTTCATTCTAGGTAGTTAGGAAATTGAGTATAAAATGCATTATTGTAAAATTATGAATGAGCATAAAAGCTTCATAAGGCTCAACGAGACAAATCTTATGATGTTTGTTTTATCTCTATCACACCTCATTTTAGATTATTAACAATTATAGATTAATAAGGAATAATTATTATTTTTTATGTTAAGTAATTATATATTTTTGATGAAATAAGTTAAATTGAAGAAATGTAACATAAGAAAATCTAGGCAAGATAAATTTGATGAAAATGAATTATATTTTACGTGAAAGTTGTAATACAAGTTACTGAGGAGATTGTGTGAATTATCCTTGATTGTCAAATAAGTTGTGAACCCAAAATTCTCATAAAATATGAGCAGATACATGAAACTAAAATATCTAAAAATATTGAAATAAATATTTTTTGGATAGAATTCCATGAGACAAGTAAAACAATACTACTCTTATCTTTACCAAACCTCATTTGGAAAACTACAAATTACAAAAAGAAATTAGCGTAAATATAAATTTCTTTTTAATTAAACAAAAAATTATATACTAAAATTGAAATATATTTAATTAAATATATCTAATGACATCAAATCAAAGTGCTGTAAAGGTCACAAAAGAGAAGATTTGGAGTTACATAGTAATACTACCAAATAAAAGAAAAATTCAAATAAATGAGATAAACTTGATGGGGATGTTGTATTCCAAGACACAAAAGAGATCGAGTGTGACATCCTCGATCAATCAAATCATTTACAAATCAAGTTATATCATAAAGTGTGCAAAAAAAATTAAAAATAAAACTATTTAAAAATATTGAAATGATTATCTAAATTTGGATGAGTCATAAAATGTTTGCTTTGTTTCGATTTGGAACATGCGTCCTATGGAATTAATGCAAATTTCTGAATTAAATAAGTGTAAATAATAAAAAATATATTCTTTTAGTGTTACACATGTATATATTAAAGCAAAAACATGATCAATTGGAGGAGTGTAATAGAACCAAATAATGGCAATGTAAATGTCGCATAGGACGAGATTTAGAGTTACATTAAAGTTTACCAAATCTAAATAAAACAATTGATGAAATAAGCTAAATTATATGAGAAAGTTACATTGCAAAATATGAAGGAGATCAAGTATAACATTCTCACTCATGAAATTAGGTGCAAATAAAATTACCTTATATAGCTTACAAAAAAATAAAAAATAATACTTTTTTCAAAAAAAATAAAAAAGATAATTTAAATAAGCAATGGTCATCGAGATGACTCAAATAATATTTTTTTATCTTTTTTGGATCTCTGTTGGAGTTAAAGCAAACAATGAAAGTTAATAAGCATAAATAATAAAAAAATAGTATTTTAATATTATGTAGGTACATATTAAAATTGAAAAATGATAAATTTTATCAATAAAATATAACAAAATTAAGGTGATGAAAGATTAGACAAGAAGAGATTTAGAATAACCTAGAAATATTAAAACCTTGAATTTGAAGAAATAAAAAAAATTGTATGTGAAAATTATAATCCTAGGTTCTAAGGATATCTAATGTTATATTCTTGATCATAAAATCAAGTATAAATCAAAATATCTCATAAATCATCTAAAAGCCATAAAAAATATAAAATTTGAAAATCAAATTGAATATTAAATTATATATACCTTGTCAAGATTAGTCTAATAATATTTGATTAAAAATAGTACCTCATTTAGAATTACTATAAATTATCAAACAAAAAAAGACAAATAATAACAAATTATTATTTTAATATTAAATAAACATATAAATGAAAGTTGAAAAAGTGATTAGATAAAGTAATGCAAAATATCAAATAAAAAAATTTAAAGGTAACACAAGTGGAAAATTTGGGTTTCTTAGTAATATCACCAAGTCATAAAAAACCTTTAAAAAAATAAGATATTATAATAAAAAAGTTTCATTCCATGGTACTAGGTAGGTCACATATGGCATCCTGGATCGTCGACAAAAGCACAAATTGAAATATCTCATAAAACATGAAAAACCTTTTAAATAAAAATTTAAATTCAAAAAACCTAAATAAATAATTATATATAGCTCAACAAGATAGGTCTAACAATAATAGTTTGATCTCAGCTCAACCTCAGTTGTAATTATTATGAATTACCAAAACAAATAAGAATAAATAGTAATAAATCAATATTTTTTATTTATTAAACATACATTAAAGCTAAATTGTGATTATTTGAAGCAATATAGTTAATCAATTCAAAGAGATCTAAAGGTAACAAGAGAGGAGAATTAGAGTATTTTAGTAATGTAACTAAAATAAAGCAAACAATTTAGGGAAATCAGAAATTGTACTTGAAAGTTGTATTTCTTGATACTAAAAAGTTTAAGTGTAACATTCTTAATATTTAAATTAGGTACAATTTAAAATGTCTCACATGATACCAAAACCCTTGAAATAAAAATATTTATAAATATTGGAACAAATATTTAATTGGATAGACAACATTAAAATGAGTCTAACAACATTTATTTCATATCAATTAGACATCATTACGAATTACTACAAATTTTAAAAATATATAACATAAATAGAAATAAAGTTTTATTTCAATATTATGCTACATATATTAAAGATGAAGCAAATTAAATTGAAGCAATAAAGTTTTATTTCAAATCAAAGAAAAATATTTCAATAAATGAGATAAACTATGGGGAAGTTTCCTTCCATAAAACTAAGGACATTGTGTGCACCACCTTTATTTGCCAAAGGAGTTACAAATTGAAATGACATAAAATGTATCAAGAACACTGAAAGGAAAATATTAAAAATATTAAAATAAATATTTTATTTGCTAAGACCATGAGTGGAACAATTGTAAATTGCAAGAAAACTTACACAAACAATAATAAATTATTATTTTTTTCAGTAAATAAATATATGTAAAAGCCCAATGAGATAAATTAAAGCGATGTAATACAACCAAATAATGGTGATGTAAACATCACTCGAGTGGAGAATTAAAGTTAATGCTATAACTAAGTCAAAGTGAAGCATTTAATGAAATAAGATAAATTGTATAAGGAAGTTTCATTCCAAAATGCTAATGAGATTGAGTATAATATTCTTGAACATTAAAGAAGGCAAGAATCAAACTATCTCTTAAAACTTGATAAAACCATAAAAAAAGAAAATTATTGAAAAATAACAAAAAAAGACAATTTAAATGGATAGAGTATGTCAATATGAGTCAAATGTGCTTTGTTTTGCCTTGATTATATCTTGTTTTGAATTAATATAATTTAAGAAGCTAAAATACCATAAATAATAAAGCATATTATTTTAATATTTCGTGTTAATGTTATTTAAATTTGAAAAGAGATAAATTGGATTAGTACAATATAACTAAATGAAGGCGATGTAAAGCTCACATAAGAAGAGATATAAAACAAGAATGACATCTAACCAAATCAAGTCTAAAAAAGCTAAAAAAATGACTAAATTATGTGAGAAAGTTTAATTTTAAGGCATTAAGGAGAACTACTACAACAGCATAAATTGTTATATTAGGCATGAATAAAAAAATCTTGTAAAGTATGCCAAATATTTAGAAAATAGAAAAATTACTATTTAATTAGAAATAGCACATTACTTGAATCCAATGACATTTATTTCCTCATAATAGAACATTGTTTGCAATTATCAGAAATTATCAAAACAGATAAGGATAAATAATAATAAGTTAATATTTTAATATTAATCAAATATATATTAAATTTTAAATTTGATTAAATGAATCAATGTAATATAACAAAATAAAAAAGATGTAATGGCAACATAAGAGTAGAATTAAAGTTCTCTAGTAATATAAACAAACAAAATTCAAAAAATTTAAAAAATAAGATATATTGTGCGATAATGTTGTACTCCATGATATTAAGAAAACTTATGTAACATAATCGATTATCAAAAATATATGATTTTAAATGTTTTATAAATTACTCCAAAACCTCACAAAAAAAATTTTTTTAACAATAAAAATAAATATTTAATTGAATATAGTTCAACAAAATATGTTCAAGGACAATTATTTCCTCCGGATTAGACATTATTTGAAATTTTATGAATTACTAAAAAAAATAATAAATAGTAATAAATCATTATTTTAATATGAAGTAAATATCTATTAATCCTAAAATGATATTAACTAAAGCAATTTAATATTACAAAATCATGAGGATGAAAATTGTAACATGAGAGAATAATTAGAGTTTCATATTAACGTAAATAAATTAAAGAAAAAATTTTTGAATTTGATAAATTGAGCTAAAAAGTTATATTCCAAGTCACTAAACATACCAAGCACAACATTCTAGATGATCAAATAAACTATTAATCAAAATGTCTTATAAATTGAGCCAAAACAATTAAAGGTAAAAAAATTTAAAATGTTGAAATGAGTATTTAATAAGATAGAGCTCAAGGAGAAGAGATCAACGACATTTATTTCATTTTGGATGGGTATCATTTAAAATTACTACAAGTTACAAGAGTCAAATAATAATAATTTATTGTTTTAATATTAAATAAATTATGTTATAATATAATGAGGTAAATTGGGATAATGTATTACAACCAAATATAAATGATATAAATTTCACAAAAAAGAAGATTCAATGTTACATACTAATGTGACCAAATCAAAGCAAAACCTTTGAACAAACGAAATAAGATATGCAAGAAAGTAATAGTCCTTGTTACTATGGAATTGAATGTAACATTCTTAATTTCAAAACTAAGTACGAGTCTAAATTTCTTAAAAGGTATGATAAAATTCTAGAAATAAAAATAATTAGACATATGAAGATGAATATATAAGGTTGAGCTCTTTGGCACAAGTCAAATAATGCTTGCTTTTTCTCAATTAGACCTTACTTTTAATTATTACAATTATGAGACTAAATAGGCATAAATATTAATAAGTGTATTGTTAATATTAAATAAATAAAAATTTAAGTTAAAATGAGAAAAATTGGAGTGATATTTTTTAGAAAATTAAGGAGATTTAAAAGTCACAAAAAAGATTTAGAGTATCATATCCATAGAAAGAAATTAAAGTACAAACATTTGAAGAAAAAAGATAAATTGTATTAGAAAGTTGAATTCCAATATAAAAAGGAGTTCTGGTGTCATATCCTTGATGAAAAATTAGTTACAAATTAAATGAATTCTAAAAGATGCAAAAACCCTATAAAATAAAATATTTAAATCATTTTGGTAGGGCTCATTGACATGAGTCTAATGACATCTATTTTGTTTCAATGCAACCTTGTTTGGAAGTTTCATGTATTACCTAATTAAATCAACATAAAAAATAATATGTTATTATTTTAATACTAAATAAATATATAAATTTATAACATTAAAAATTGAAGAAACAAATTATAATCAAATCAAAATGATGTAAATGTAAAGTTATAAGAGAAATAGAGTTTTGTAGTAACATACCAAATCAAAGCAAAACATTTTTAAGAAATGAAATAATATAAAGTGGAAAGTTGCATTCCAAAATACAATTTTATTTGAGTGTAACATCCTCCAACCTAAAATCAACTACAAATAGAAATCTCTAATAAAATGCGCAAAATAATAGAAAATAAAACATGGAAATTAAAGAGGACTCCAACATCATTTTTTTTCTCTCGATCAAACCTCCTTTAGAATTCAAACAAGATCAAATAATATTAAATTATTTTTTGTTATTAATTTAATATATATTTATCTAAAATAAGATAAATTAAAGTAATATAATATAACTAGATCAACATAATGTAAAGGCCACATTAGAAAGATGTGTAGTTAATTAGTAATACAATAAAATCAAAGCAAAAGATTTAAACAAATGAGATAAATTGTATAGGGTAAAGTTGCATTCTTATAAAGTGAATGTTATTTTCAAGATTTCTTAAAATATAAGAAATAAAATATTTAATAAAAAAATGAGTATTAAAATATGTATGGCTTGTCAAGACAAGTTGAAAGTAGACATGATTGTCATTTATAATACCACATTTGGAGTTATTATGAACGTTCAAAATTGATATGCATAAATAGTAATAAATAATCATTTAAATATTAAGTAAATAAATATTAATGCCAAAATGATTTTGATTGAAGCAACATAGTATATCCAATTCAAATTGATGTAAATATCACACGAGAGATGATTTGGATTTACATAGTAATATGACCAATTCAAAGAAAAGATAAAAAAATAAGATAAAATACAATGGAAAGTTATTTTATAAGATACTAAGCAGATTGATTATAATATCCCTTATCATCAAATTAGGTACAAAGAGAAATATTTAATGTAGTATGACAAAATTATAGAAAATAAAAAATATAAAAAATAATAAAAATAAATATTAAATTTCATTAAGCTTGTCAAGATGATTGAATGATATTTGTTTCATCTTGATTATACCACTTTCGAAATTACTGCAAACTACAAAAGCAAATAAGCATAAAAAATTACTATTCTAATATTAAGTGAAAATATATTAAAGATAAAATGAGATGAATTGATGCAATTTATAAAAATCAATTCAAGTAGATGTAATGTTCACATGAGTAGAGACTTGATGTTACATCGTAATATAAGAAAGACAAAGAGAGTTTTTTGAAGAAATAAGAAAAACTACATAAGAATGTTGCTTTCTTTGATACTAAGGTGATCTAACATAATATCCTCAAATGTCAAATCATGCATAAATCAAGATATCTCATAAATAATACATAAATAATTGAAAATAAAATATTTAAAATTATAGTCATTGTTGTTGAATTGGATAAAGTTGGTCTCATTGGCCTTTGTTCAAAAATTACTATAAATTAAAAACTTAAACAAGTATAAATAACATTGAATTATTATTTTTATATTATTAAATTATCCATTAAAGATAAAATGAGATAAATTTAATAAATGTGATAAAAATAAATCAAAGTTATGATGTAAGTGTCACATGAAAAGAGATTTAGACTTAGCAAAATATTAAAAAAAGGTAAAAAAAAGTTTAAAAAATGAGATAAATTATGTATGAAGGTTGCATTGTAAGATATTATATTATGAAATGTAACATCCATAATTATAAAATCAAGAAACAATGTAATTGACATGTGAATCATGCTGCAACCTTCAAAAATAAAATATTTAAAAATTAAAAGTGAATATTTGATTGGATATAGCTCATCGAGATGAGTTTAATAATATATGTTTCATCTAGATTGAAACTCATTTAGAATTACTACAAATTGTTAAAATAAATCGAGTTAGCTAATAATATATTTTTATTTTAATATTAGCTTAATACATATATGTACATAAAAGGTAATATGTGATAAATTGAAGTTGAAAAATTTTTTTGTTATATAGTAACATAATCAAATCAATGTGAAAATATTTAGAAAATGAAATAAATTTTAAGGGAAAGTTACAATCCAAATTACATAGGAGATAAGTAATAAAATAATGATTTGTCCATTAAGGTATAAAGCAAAATGACCCATAAGGCTTAAGCCTTAGGGAAAAAAATTAACAATTATAGAAGTGAATATATAATTGGATATTGCTTATTAAGAAGAGTATATTGAGATCTTTTGTGCCTTGATCTAAGCACATTTATAATTACTAGAAATTACAAAAAACAAGAAGAAATATTAATATATTATTATTTCATATTAAGTAAACATATATTAAAGTTGAAATGTTATAAATTGAAGTAATGTAATAAAATCAAATCCAAGTGATGTAAAAGTCACACTATTCTCATATAATATATAAAAAAATTAAAGAAAACAATAAGATAATAGATGTAGGAAGTTTCCATTCCAGGATACTATGGAGTTTAATTGTAAGATCCTCAATCATCAAATCAATTACGAATCAAAATTTCTCAAAAAATATTTAAAGTAATAAAATATAAATTATTTCAAAATAAGAAAATCATAATTTAATTTGATAGAGCTCGTTGATATATGTCAAATGATGTTTGTTTCATCTTTATCATTGCATATATAGAATTAATGAATAGAAGCAAATTGACATAAATAATAATGAATTATTTTGTAATGTTAAATTAGTGTATGTTAAAGCTAAGATAAGCTAAATTAAAGTAATATAATATAATCAAATAATGAGGTAAAGTGAAGCATTATAAATTAACCAATACAAAATGATGTAATGGTCACATGGGATGGGAATTAGAGTTACACAATATTATAACAAAATCAACACAAAAAGATTTGAAGAGAGGTTTGACTGTAGCATCCTCAATTATGGAACTAAGTTTGAAAAAGATCACTTACAAAGCTTGTAATAATATTGAAAATAAAATATTCAAAATCATTAAAATTAATATTTAAAAGGATAGAGTTTATCAAGATGAGTTTTGCAATGTTTGTTTTACCTTGATCAAATTGTGTTTTGATTTAGTGTAAATTAAAAAACTAAATAAGCATAAATAATAATAAGTTATTATTTTAATAATAAGTTTTTCTATTAATAATAAGTTTTTATTTCAATAATAAGAAAAGACATAATAAAGCTTAGATGAGATTAATTAAAGCCATGTTATATAATCAAAATCAATGAGATGTACATGTAACACAAGGGAAGAATTAGAGATTTATTACAATATACCCAAATCAAGCAAAAAAATTTGAAGAAACGAGATAAGTTAAGCTCCAAAGTTGTATTCTAAGATATTAATCAGATTTAGTATAACCTCCACCATCACCAAATTATGCAATATTTGAAATATCTCATGAAATGAGACAAAAGCATAGAAATAAAAAAATTAAAAAATATAGAAATAAATATTTAATTACATGGAGCCTGTTTGAGATAGGTCTAATATTAATTTTTTTATCTCAACCAGACTCAAGGAATTTTTTTCGTATAAAGGAAGTAATAAGGACAACAAATAATATATTATTATATTTAAACTATATATATAAAAGAATAAATGAGGAAATTTATCGTAATATAATACAATAGAAAATGATTTAAACATAATACAAGAGGAGATGAAACAAAAATATTTAAAGAAGTGAAATAAATTGTATAACAAAGGCGCATCCAAGATATTAAGAAGATCAATTCCCAATCAAAATATCCCGTAAAACATGCCAATACCATTGAAAAAAATTAAAATATTAAAATGATTAATTATTAAGATATGGCTTATTGAGTCAAGTCTAATGTCATTTGTTTTGTAACCAAGAAGCTCATTTGGAATATCTATGAATTGCAAAGTTAAATAAACATAATAATATTAAAGTATTACTTATATATTAGGAAAATATATATTAAAGTTCAAGTTACATTAATTAAAGCATTGTAATATAACCAAATAAAAGTTATGTGAAGTTTACATAAAAGAAAATCTAGGTTTATAATGTAATAAAACTATAAAAATTAAGAAACATTTAGAATGGTGATAAATTATACAAAAAGCAACATTCTGAGATACTAAACAGATTGAGTGTAACATCCTTCATCATAAAAATATATACAAATTAAGTGCCTCATAAGGGCTACCAAAACCTTAAGAAATAAAAGTATTAGAAATATAGAAATCAATATTTAACTATATTAAGGTCATTAAGAAGAGTCTAATGATATTTCTTGTCTTGATCAAATCTCATTCGGAATTACTATGAATTACCAATATAAAAAACAATAAATAATAAAAAATTTATTTTAATGTCAGGTAAATTTATACTAAAGTTGAAATGAGATAAATTAAAAAAAATATAATATAAAATATTAAAGTTATGCAAAAGCAACTTTAGAAAAGAATTAGCGATTCATAGCTATATAATAAACTAAAAGCAAAAAATTTTAACAAATGATACAAATTGTGCGAAACATTATTTTAAAAGATATTAAGGAGTTTGAGCATAAAACACTTGATTTTTAAATCATATGTGAATGAAAAAGTCTCACAAAATGCAGAAAAACCTTACAAAATATAATATTTAAAACAATAAAAAATGAATACTTTGTACTTTTTTACTTAATTGAAGCACATTTGGGATCATTTAAAATTAAAAAATTAAATAAGAATTAATTATAATAAAATATTATTTAAATTTAAATATATATATATATATATATATATATATATATATATATATATATATATATATATATATATATATATATATATATATATATATATATACTTATTAATGCTAAAATTTGATTAATTGAAGTAATGTATTGTAACAAAATTATAGCCTTGTAAAAGTCATAAGAGTGGTGATTTAAAGTTAAGTTATAATATAACAAATTAAAAACTATTTTAAAAATTGACATAAATTGTACAGGAAAGTTTTATTCCAAATTACTAAAGAGATCGATTGTAACATCATCGATTCAAAAATTAGGTATAAATTAGAACAAATTATTAAGAATTATAGAACTTTATAAAAAAATATTTGTTAATGAAAAAAAAAATATTTAATTAGAAAGAGCTCATTTCAATGATTCTAACAATGTGTATTTTATCCCAAAACAAAATACATCTAAAATTATTGTATATTTCCAAAGAAAATGAACATAATTTATAATTGGTTAATATTTTAAAATTAAGTAAATATACAATAAATCTAAAATGAGACAAATTGAAGCAATGTAATATAACAAAATAAAAATAATAAAAAACTTGTATGAGAGCAGATGCAAAGTTACTTAATAATAATTATTAATATAAACAAAAAAAGCAAGCAATTTTATGAAACGAATTAATTATACAAGAAAGTATTATTATATGATACTAAACCCATCTAGTGTAAAAACCCAATTTATCAAATTAGGTACAATTACAAATCTCCCAATTAGCCAAAAAAAGTCATAAAAAATTTAAAATTCAAAAAATATCGAATTTTTTTATTAGAAAGAGCTCATCGACATGAGTCAAACTTCGTCTTTTTCTTCTGCTTCTCCTACTTCCCCTTCTTCTTCTTCCTCTTCTTCTTCTCCTTCTTCATCTTTTTTTCCTTTCTCTTCCTCATCTTCTTCTTCTTCTTCTTCTTCTTCTTCTCCTTTTTCTTCTTCTTCTGCTTCTTCTTCTTCTTCTTCCTCCTCCTCTTCTTCTTCTACTTCTTCTTTCTCTTCTACTTCTTCTTCTTCACCTACTTGTTTTGCTTCTTCTCGTCTTCTTGCTCTCCTTCTTCTTCTTCTTCTTCTTCTTCTTCTTCGTCTTCTTGTTTTTCTTCTTTCTTCTCTTCTTCTTCTTCTTCTACTCCTCTTCTCTTCCTCTCCTTCTTCTTCTTCCTCTTCTCCTCATTATTTCTTCATCTTTTCTCTTCTCTCTTCTTCTTCTCTTCTTCTTCTTCTCTTTCTTCTTCTTCTTCTTCTTCTTCTCTTTCTCCTTTTATTCTTCTTCTACTTCTCTTCTTCTTCTTTCTTCTTCTTCTTCTTCTTCTTCTTCCTCTTCTTCTCTTCTTCTTCTTCTTCTCTTCTTCTCTTCTTCTTCTTCTTCTTTCATCATCTTCATCTCCTCCTATTCTTCTTCTTCTTCTTCTTCTCCTCCTCCTTCTGCTTCTTCTCTTCTTCTTCTTCTTCTTCTTCTTTTCTTCTTCTTCTTCCACTTCTTCCTCTTCTTTTTCTTCTTCTTCTCCTAGTTCTTCTTCTTCTCCTTCTTCTTTTATGTCTTCTTTTTCTTCTTATTGTTCTTCTTCATCATCATCGTCGCCATCATCATCTTCTTCTCCATCTCCTTCTTCTCCTTCGTCTTCTTCTTCTCCTTCTTCTTCTTCTTCTTCTCCTTTCTTCTTCTTCTTGTTCTACTTCTTCTTCTTCTACTTCTTCTTCATCATCTTCTTCTTCTTGTTCTTATTCATTTTCTTCTTCTTCTTCATCTTCTTCTCGTTGTACTTCCTCTCTTCTTCTTCTTTTTCTTGGTCTCTTTTTCTTCTGCCTCATCTTTTTCTGAATCTTCTTCTTCTTCTTCTTCTTCTACCACTATTTCTACTACTACTTCTAATTCTTCTCTTTTTTCTTCTTCACCTTCTTCTTCTTTCTCTTCCTTCTTCTTCTCCATCACCTTCTTCCTCTTTTTCTTCATCTCATACCTCCTTCTCCTCTTCTTCCTCTTCTTCATCTCCTTCTTCTTCTACAACTTCTTCTTCTTCTTTTTCTTCTTCTTCAACTTCTTCTTATTCTTCTTCTTCCTCCTCCTCCTCCTCCTCTTCTTCTTCTTCTTATTCTTCAATTTCTTCTTCTTCTTCTTCTTCTAATTCCTTCTCTTCTTCTTCTTCTTCTTCCTCTTTCTTTTCTTCTTCCTCTTCTAGTTCTTCTACTTATTCCTCTTCTTCTTCTTCTTCTCCTTCTTCTTCTTCTTCTTCTTCTTTTACTTCTATTACTTTTGCTTCTTCTTCTGCTTCTTCTTCTTCATCCACTTCTTCTTGTTCTTGTTCTT
>JAIUJO010000198.1:337500-340000 GCA_023846275.1 Vanilla planifolia | reverse complement strand
TCTTCTTAATTTTCTTCTTCTTCTTCATCATCATCATCATCATCATCTTCTTCTTCTTCTACTTCTTCTTCTCCTCCTTCTTCTTCCTCTTCCTTTTCTTCTTCCTCCTCTACTTCTTTTTCTTCATCTTCTTTTTTGCCTATTTTTTGTTGTTGTTCATCATCATCATCATCATTTTCATCTTCTTCTTCTTCTTCTTCTTCCTCCTCCTCCTCCTCTTCTTCTCCTTCTTCTTCTTCCTCGTCTTCTTCTTCTTCTTCTTTCTCTTGTTCTTCCCCTTCTTCTTCTTCTTCTTCTCCTTCTAGTTCTTCTTCTTCTTCTTCTTTAACTTCTTCTTCTTGTTCTTCTACTTCCATTACAACTTCTTCTTCTTCGTATTCTTCTTCTTCTTATCCCACTTCTTCTTCTTCTTCATCTTCCTCTTGTCTTTGATCTTCTTCCTCTTCTTCTTCCTCTTCTTCTTCTTTTTCTTCTGCTTTTCCTCTTCTTATTCTACATCTTCTTCTTGTTCTTATATTCTTCTTCTTTTTCCTCGTCATCATCATCTTCTTCTCCCTCCACCTCTTCTTCGACTTCATCATCATCTTCTTCTTCTTCTTCTTCTTCTACTACTACTACTACTACTTAATCTTTTTCTTCTTTCTCTTCTTTTCTTCTTCATCTTCTTCATCTTCTTCTTCTTCTTCTCTTTTTGTTCTTCTTCTTTTTCTTCTTCTTCTTCTTCTTCTTCTTCTTCATCTTCTTCTTCTTCTTCAACTTCTTCTTCTTCTTCTTCTTCTTCCTTAGATTCATCTTCTTCTTCTTCATTTTCTTCTTCATCTTTTTCTTTTTGTTCTTCTTTCGAATCAACTTCTTCTTCTTCTTCATCTTATAATTCTACTTCTTCTTCTTCATTTTATTTTTCTTCATCATCATCATCTTCTTCATCTTCCAGTTCCTCCTCTTCTTCTTCTTCTTCTTCTGCTTCTTCTTCTTCTTCTTCTTCTCCATCTTTTCCTCCTTATTATTCTTCTTCCACTTCCACTTCTTCTCCTCTTTCTACTTAAATCTTTTCTTCTTCTTCTTCTTCCTCCTCTCCTTCTTCTTCTTCATCTTCTTTTTCTTCATCATCATCATCTTCTTCTTCTTCTTCTTCCTCTTCCTCTTCTTCGTCAACTTGTTCTTGTTTTTCTTCATTTTCTTCTTCTTCTTCTACCACTAATACATCTTGTTCAACTTCTACTTCTTCTTCCTCACCTTCTTTTTCTCTTCAATCATCTTAATCTTCTTCTTCAACTTCTTTTTCTTCTTCTTCTTCCTCTTCTTCCACTTCTTCCCCTTCTACATCCTCTTTTTTTCTTCTTCTTCTTGTTCTTCTCCATTTTCTTCTTCTTCTTCTTCTTCTTCTTACTCTTCTTCTTCTTCTTCTCCTTGTTCTTCTTCTTCTCCATCTTGTTCTTCGTCTCCATATTTCTCTAATTCTTTTTCTTCTTCTTCTTCGAGTTCTTCTTCTTCCTCCTTCTCCAATTCTTATTTTTCTTCTTCTTCTTCTTCTTCTTCACCTTCTTCTTCATCTTCTTCTTCTTCTCCTTCTCCATCTTCCACTTATTCTTCTTCTTCTTCTGCTTCTTCTTCTTCTTCTTCTTCTTCTTCTACTTCTACTTCTCAATTTGCTCTCTTTCTTCTTCTTCTCCTTCTTCTTCTTCTTCCTCTTCTTCTCCTTTTTCTTTTTCTTCTTCTACTTCTGCTTTTTCTTCTTTTTCTTCTTCTTCTTCTTCTTTTTCTTCTTCTTATTCTTCTTCTTCTTCTTCTTCTTCTTCTAATTTTTCTTCTTCTTCTTCTTATTCTTCTTCTTCTTCATCTTCTTCTTCTTCTACTACTACTATCGCTTCTACTATTACTACAACTACTACTCCTAGAAATACTACTACTACATCTTCTTCTTCCTCTTCATCGTCTACACGTTCTTCTTCTTCTCTTTCTTCTTCTTCCTCTTTTTCTTCTTCTTCTTCTTCTTTTGCTACTACTATTATTTCTTTCTCTTCTTCTTTTTCTTCTTCCACCTCTTCCTCTTCTTCTTCTTCTTCTTCCCTTATACATTTTCTTCTTCTTCTTCTTCTTCTAAATCTTCTTCTTCTTCTTCTTCTTCTTTCTCTTCCATTTCCTCCTCTTCTTCTTCTTTTACTTCTTCTTCTTCTTCCTCTTCTTCTTCTTCTTGATCTTCTTCTTCTACTTCTTCTTCTTTTACTTCTTCTTCGTCTTCCTATTCTTCTTCTACTTCTTCTTCTTCTTATTCTTATTCTTCTTCTTCTTCTTCTTCTTCTTCTTCTACTGCTGCTTCTTCTTCTTCTACTTCTTCTTCTTCCCCTTCTTCTTATTCTTCGTCTTCTTCTTCTTCCTTTTCTTCTTCTTCTTCATCATCATCTTCCTCCTCTTCTCCTTCTTCTTCTTTTACCTCTTATTCTTCTTGTTTTTCAACTTCTTCTTCTTCTTCTTCTTCTTCTTCTCCTTCTTCTTCTTC
>JAIUJO010000198.1:290000-297500 GCA_023846275.1 Vanilla planifolia | reverse complement strand
CCTCCTCTTCTTCTTCTTCTTCCTCTTCTTCTTCGCCTTCTCTTCTTCTTCTACTTCTTCTTTTTGTAGTTCTTCTTCTTCTATTTCTTCTTCTTCTTCCTTTTCTTCCTCTTCCTCTTCTTCTTCTTCACCATCTTCTTCTTCTTCGGCTATTACTACTACAGCAACTTCTTCTTCTTCTTCTGCCTCATCTTCTTCTCTTTCTTCATCTTCTTCTTCTTCTTTGTCTTCTACTACTAATATTACTTCTTCTTCTTCATCATCTTCCTCTTCCTTTCCTCGTTCTTCTTCTTCTTTTTCTTCTTCTTCTTCATCCTAATCTTCTTTCTAATTCTTGTTCCTCCACTTCTTCTCCTTATTAATCTTCTTCTTCTTCTTCTTCTTCTTCTTCTTTTTCTTCTTTTGCTTCATCTTCTTCACCTTCTTCTTCTTCGTCTATATCTTCTTCTTCTTCTTCCTCTTAATTCTTCTTCTTCTTCTTAATTTTCCTCTTCTTCTTCTTCTTCTTCTTCTTCTTCTTCTTCTTCTTTTTTATCTTCTTCTTCTTCTTCTTTTTTATCTTCTTCTTCTTCTTTTTTTCTTCTCCTCTTCTTTTTCAATATCTTCTTACTTCTCTTCTTCTTTTCTTCTTCTTCTTCTTACTTCTTCTATTAGCTCTTCTTCTTCTTCTTCTTCCTCATCTCCTTTTTCTTCTTCTTAAACTTCTTCTCCTTCTTCTTCTTCTTCTTGCTCTAATACTTTTTCCTTGTCTTCTTCCTCTTGTTCTTCTTCTTCTTCTTCTCCTTCTTCTTCTTCTTCTTCTTCAACTTCTTTAGCTTCTTCTTTTTCTCCTTCTTCATCTTCTTCTTCTTCCTACTTCTCCTCCTCCTCTTCTTCTT
The DNA here is from genome assembly GCA_023846275.1 of Vanilla planifolia. Taxonomy (NCBI): domain Eukaryota; kingdom Viridiplantae; phylum Streptophyta; class Magnoliopsida; order Asparagales; family Orchidaceae; genus Vanilla; species Vanilla planifolia. The sequence continues at coordinate 296,622 of JAIUJO010000198.1, read as the reverse complement.
CTTTTCCCCTTACTTCTTCTAATTTTTTCATCTTGTTCTTCCTTTTTCTTCTTCTTCTACTTTTTCTTGATCTACCTCTTGTTCTCCAACTTCTTCTTCTTCATTTATTGTTTTTCTTTTTCTTCTTCTTGTTTTATTTCTTCCTCTTCATCTTCCACTTCTTCCTCTTCTTCTTCTTCTTCTCGTACTACTACTACTTCTTCATCATCTTCTTCTTCTTCCTTTACTTTACCTTCCTCATCATCATCATCTTCTTCTTCTGCTTCTTCTTCTTTTTCTTCTTCTTCTTCATCATCCTCTGCTTGTTCTTCAGTTTTTCTTCTTCTTCAATTTCTTATTTTGTTCTTCTTCTTCTTCTTCTTCTTCCTTTTCTTCTTCTCCTTCTTCTCTTCCTACTTCTTCTTCTTCTCCTTCTTCTTCACCTTTTTCATCTTCTCCTTCTTCTTTTTCTTCTTCTTCTTTTTCCTGTTCATCTTCTTTTCCTCTTACTTCTTCTTTTTCATCTTTTTTTTCATCATCTTCTTCTTTTTTTCTTCAACATCTACTTCTTCTTCTTCTTCTTCTTCTTTGTCTTGTTCTTAAGCTTTTTCAACTTCTTCATTTCTTTCTTCTTCTACTATAACAACTTCTTCCTCTTCTAGTTCTTCTTGATCTTTTTCTTTTATCACTTCTTCTTCTTCTTCTTCCTTTCTTCTTCTTTTTCCTCTTCCTTTTCTTATTATTCTTCTTCCTTGACTTCTTCTTCTTCTTCTTCTTGTTCTTCTTCCTCTTCCGCTTCTTTTTCTTTTCTTCTTCTTCTACTTCTTTTCTCCTCCTCCTTCTTCTTTCTTCTTCTTCTTCTTCTACTTAATTTTGTTCTTTTTCTTCTTCTTTTTCTTCTTCCAATTCTTCTTCTAATTCTTCTTCCTTTCCTTATTCTTCTTTACCATCTTCTTCTGCTTCTTCTTCTACATATTCCTTTTCTTCTTCTTCTTCTTATTCTTTTTATTATTATTATTATTATTATTATTATTATTATTCTTGTTTTTCTCCTTTTTCTTCTTCTTCTTCTCCTTGTTCTTCATCTCCAACTTCTTCTTTCTCTTCTTCTTTTTCTTTTTCTTCCTCTTCCTCTTCTTCTTTTTCCTCTTATTGCTTGTTCTTTTTTTTTTCTTCTTCATCTTTTTCTTCTACTAATACTACTATGTCTACCACTACTACTTCTTGTTCTTTTTTTCTTCCTCTTCTTCTTCTTCTTCTATTACTACTACTTCTTCATCATCATCATCATCTTATTCTTCTTCTTCTTCTTCTTATTCCCCTTCTTCTTCTTCTTCATCTTCCAATTCTTCTACTTCTCTTTCTTCTTCAACAAGTTCTTTTGTTCTTCTTCTTCTTCTTCTTCTTCTTCTGCTTCTACTTACTCTTCTTTGCCTTCTTCTTGTTTGCCTTCTTTCGTTTCTTTAACATCATCATCATCATCATCATCTTCTTCTTCTTCTTGTTCTTTTTCCTCTTCCTCTTCTTCCTCTTCTTCTTCTTCTTCTTCTTCTTCTTCTTTTTCCTCCTCTTCTACGTCTTCTTCTTCTTCTTCAACATCTTCTTCTTCTTTTTCTTCTTCTTCTTCTTTTTCTTCTTCTTCTGCTTCCACTTCTTCTTCTTCTTCTTCTTCTTCTCCTTCTCCATTTTCTTCTACTTCCTCTTCTTCATATGATTCTTCTTCTTCTTCTTTATTCTTTTCTTCTTTTTCTTCCTCTACTTGTTCTTGTACTTGTTCTTGTTCTTCTTCTCCTTCTTCTTGGTCCTTTTCTTCTTCTTCCTCTTCTTGCTCTTCTTTTTCTTCTTCTTCTTCTTCTTCTTCTTCTTCTTCTTCTTCTTCTTCCTTTTCCTCTTTTTCTTTTACTGCTTCCTTCTCCTCCTCCTCTTCTTCTTCTTCTTCTTCTTCTACTCCTTCTTCACCCACTCCTTCTCTTTCCCCTCTTCTTCTTCTAGTACTACTACTTCTTATTTTTATTCTTATAATACTTCTTTCTCTTTTATTTCTTCTTCTTCTTCTTCTTCTTCTTGTTCTCTTTCTTCTTCTTCATCTTCAACTTCTCCTTCTTCTTCTTGTTCTTGTTGTTCTTCTTCTTCTTCTTCATGTTCCACTTTTTCTTCTTCTTCTTCATGTATAGTAACTACTACTACAACCACTTCTTCTTCTCCATCTTTTTCACCTTCTTCTTCTCCTACTTTTTCTTCTTCTTCTTCTTCTTATTCTTGTTCTTCTTTATAGTTTTCTCCTTCATCCTTTTACATCTTTTTCATCATCATCAACTTCTTCTTCTTCTTCTTATTAAGCATTTAATTCTTCTTCTTCCTCTTCCTCTTCCTCTACATCTTCAACTTCATCTTTTTCTTCTTCTGCTAACTCTTCATTTGATTATTAGTCTTGTTATTCTTCTTCTTCCTCTTCTTCTCCTTCTTCTTCTTCTTCTTCTTCTTCTTCTCCTTCTTCCTCTTTTTCTTCTTCTTCTTCTTCTTCTTCTTGTTATTCTTCTTCTTTTTCTTCTGCTTGTTCTTCTTCACCTTCTTCTTCTACTTCTTCCTCCTCTTGTTCTTCTTCTTTGCATTCTTCTTCTTTTTCTTCTCCTTGTTCTTCTTCTTCTTCTACTTCTTCTTCTTCTTCTTCTTCTTCTTCTGCTTCTTCTTCATCCTCTTCCTCTTCTTCTTCTTCTTTTAGTTCTTCTTCCTCTTCTTCTACTTCTTCTACTACTTCTTCCTTTTAATTGTTCTTCTTCTTCTCCTTCATCATCATCATCATCTTCTTCTTCTTCTTCTTCTTCTACTTCTTTTTTCTCTTCTTCTTCTTCTTACATCTTGCTTCTTCTTCCTCTTCTTCTTCTTCTTCCTTAGCTTCTTTTTCTTCTTCTTTCTCTTTGTCTTCTTCTTCTTGATCTTCTTCTTCTTCTTATTCTTATTCTTCTTCTTATTCTTCTTCTTCAACTTCTTTTCCTTCTTCTTCTTCTTTCTCTTCTTCTTCTTCTTCTTCTTCTTCTCTTCTTTTTCTTCTTCTTCTTCTTCTTCTTCTTCTTCCTCTTCATCATCATCATCATCTTCTTCTTCTTCTTATTTTCTCTTCTTCTTCTTATCATCTTTCTTCTACTTCTTTTTCTTCTTCTTCTTCTTGTACTTCTTTTTTCTCTTTCTCCTCTGGTTCTTCAGCTTCTTCTTCCTCTTCTTCTTCTTCTCCTTTATTTTTTTCTTCTTCTTCTACAACTACTACATACGCTTCTTCTTCTCCTTCTTCTTCTTCTTCTTGTTTTACTTCTTCCTCTTCTACTTCTTCTTCTTCTACATCTTATTCTTATTTTGCTTCTATTTCTTCTTCTTCTTCTTTCTTATTCGTCTTCACCTTCTTCTTCATCTCACACTTCTTCCTCTATAGCTTCTTTTTCTTCTTCTTCTTCCTATTCCAATTCTTCTTATTACTCCTCTTACTTCTTCTTTTACTACTACTTTTCAACTTCTTGTACTTCTTCATCTTCTTCTTCTTCCTCCTCTTCTTCTTCCTCTTCTTCTTCTTCTTTCTCTTCTTCTTTTTCTTCCTCTCCCTCTTATTCTTCTTCTTCTTCTTCTTCATTGTCTTCTTCTTGTTCTTCTTTTTCATCATGTTCTTCTTCTTCTTTTTCTTCTTCTTATTCTTCTACTTTTTTATCTTCTTCTTCTCTTTCTACTTCTTATTCTTTTTTTTTCTACCTCTTCTACTTTTTCTTGCTCTTCTTCTTCCTCTCCCTCTTCTTCTTCTTCTTCATCATCATCTTCTTCTTCTTCTAATTCTACTACTATTATTAAAACTTCTTCTTTTTCTCCATCTTCCTGATCTTCCCCTTCTTCTTCTTCTTCTTCTTCTACTTCTTCTTCTTCTTCTTCTTCTTCTTCTTCGACTTCTTCTTCTCCGACTTCTTCTTCCTCGTCTTCTTCCTCTTCTTCTTCTCCTCCTTATTTCTTCTTCTTGTTCTTGTTGTGTTTGTTGTTGTTCTTCTTCTTCTTCTTCTTGTTCTTCTTCTTCTTCCTCTTCCTCTTCTCTTTTTCCTCTTGTTCTTCTTCTTCTTCTTCTTCTTCTTCTTCATCATCATCTTCATCTTCTACTTCTTCTTCTTCTACTTCTTGTTCTTCTTCTTCTTTTTCTTCTTGTTCTCCTTCTTCTTCTTCTTCCTCTTCTTCTTCTTCTTCTTCTACCCCATCCTCTACTTCTTTTTCTTGTTCCTCTTCTCCTCGTTTTAGTGCTTCGTCTTATTCTTCTTCATCTTCTACTTCTTCTTTTTCTTCGTGCTCTCCTTCTTCTTCTTCTTCGTCTTCTTCTTCTTCTTCTTCCCCTTCATCTACTTCTTTCTCTTGTTCCTCTTCTTCTCGTTTTAGTTCTTCTTCTTCTTCTTTTTCTTCTTCTTCTACTTTTTCTTCTTCTTCTTCTGTATCTTTTTGTTCTTCTTTTCCTTCTTCTTTTCCTTCTTCTTCTTCTCCTCCCCCTTCTTCTTCTTCATGTTCTTCTTCTTCTTCTCCATCTTCTTCTTCTTCTTCTTCTTCTTCTTCTTCTTCCACTTCTTCTTCTTCTTCTTCATCCTCTTACTTCTTTTTCTTCTTCTTCATCATCATCATCATCTTCTTGTTCTTCTTCTTCTTTATCGACATCTTCTTCTTCTTCTTCTACTCCTTGTTCTTCTTCTTCTTCCTCCACTTCTTCTTTAGCTTGTTCTTCTTCTTCTTCATTTTCCTCATCTTCTTCTTCTTATTTTTCTTCTTTTTCTTCTTCGTCTTCTTCTTGTTCTTTTGCTTCTTCTTCTTCTTCTTCTTCTTCTTCTTCTTCTTCTTCTTCCACTTCCTCTTCTTCTTCTCTTCTTTTATTCTTCAACTACAACTTCTTCACCTTCTTCTCCTTATTCTTCTGCTGATTCTTCTTCGCTTCTTCTTCTTCAACTACAACTTCTTCATCTTCTTCTCCTACTTCTTCTATTACTTCTTCTACTACTACTTCTTCTTTGCCTTCTTCTTGTTGTTCTTCTTCTTCTTCATCATCTTCTTCTTCTTATTCTGCTTTTTCTTCTTTTTATTTTTCTTTTTCGTCATCATCTTCTACTTCTTCTTATTCTTCTTTTTCTTCCTCTTCTTATTCTTCCTCTTCTTCCTCTCCCTCTTCTTATTCTTCATCTTCTTCTTCTTCTTCCTCTTCAACTTCTACTACCACTACTACTACTTCTTCCTGATCATCCCCTTCTTCTTCTTCTTCTTCTTCTTCTTTTACTACTACTACTACTACTTCTTCTTCTTTCTCTTCCTCTTCTTCTTCTTCTACTTCTTCTTCTTCTTGTTCTTCTTTTTCTTCTACTTCTTCTTCTTCTTGTTCTTCTTTTTCTTCTACCTCTTCTTCTTCTTCTTCTTCCTCTCCTTCTACTTCTTCTCCAACTTCTTCTTCTTCGAGTTCTTCTTCTTCTACTTATTTCTTCTTCTTCTTCTTCATCTACTTCTTCTTCTTCTTCTTCTTCTTCCTTATCCTCTTCTTTCTCTTCTCTTTTTTTCTCTTATTCTACTTCTCTTATTCTTCATCATCTTCTTCTTCTTCTTCTTCCTCTTGTTCTTCTTCTCCTTCTTCTTTTTCTTCTTCTTCTTCTTTTCTTCTTGTTCTACTTCTTATTCTTCTTCTTCTTTCCCTTCGTCTCCATCTTCTTCTTGTTCCTCTTCGTCTTTTTTTAGTTCTTCTTGTTCTTGTTCTTCTTCCTCTTCTTCTTTTTCTTCTTCTTCTTCTTCTTCTTCTTCTTTATCTTCTTCTTCTTCTTCTTATTCTTCTTCTATTATTCCATCTTTTTCTTCACATTCTTCTTTTTCTCCTATTCCATCTTCTTCTTCTTCTTCTTCTTCCTCTTCTTCTTCTACTTCCACTTCTTCATCCACTTCTTCTTTAGCTTGTTCTTCTTCTTCTTCTTCAATTTCATCATCATCATCTTCTTCTTCTTATTCTTATTCTTTTTCTTCTTCTTCTTCTTCTTCTTCTTTGTCTTCTTCTTATTCTTCATCTTTCTCTTCTTCTTCTTCTTGTTTTTGTTCTTCTTTTTCCTCTTCTTCTTGTCTACCTCTTCTTGTTGAATACAACATCTTCATTTTCTTCTCCTTCTTCTTCTACTGATTCATCTTTTTCTTTTTCTTCTTCTTCTTATTTTTATTCTTCTTCTTCTTCCTCCTCTTCTTCCTTTGCTTCTACTTCATTTTCGTCTTCTTTTTCTTCCTCTTCTTCTACTTCTGCTTTTCCTTCTTCTTCTTCTTCTTCTTCTTCTTCTCCTTCTTCTCTTTCTTCTTCCTCCTCTTTCTCTTCTTTCTCTTCTTCTTCTTCTTTTTCTTCTACTTCTTCCTCTACTTCTTCTTCCTCTTCTTCTTCTTCTTCTTCTGTTTCTTCTACTACTACGACTATTTCTTCCTCTTCTATTTCTTCTTCTTTTTCGTCTTCTTCTTCTTCTTCTTCGTCTTCCACTTCTTTCTCTTCATCTTCTTCTTCTTCTTCTTCTTCTTCTCCTACTTCCTCTTCTTCTTCTTCTTCTTCTTCTTCTACTATTATTACTAATTCTTATTCTTCTTCTTTTCCTTCCTCATCCCCTTCTTCTTCACCTTCTGC
>JAIUJO010000198.1:280000-285000 GCA_023846275.1 Vanilla planifolia | reverse complement strand
TGTTGGTGTTCTTCTTCTTCTTCTTCTTCTTCTTCCTCTTCTTCTTCTCCTTTTTCTTCTTTTACTTCTTCTTCTTCTCCTTCTTCATCTCATTCTTCTTCTTCCTCTTCTTCTTCTTCTTCTTCCTCCTCTTTTACTTCTTATTCTTCATCTTCTGCTTCTTCATCTATTTTTTTATCTTCTTCCTCTTCTTCTTTTTGTTCTTCTTCTTCTAATTCTTGTTCTCTTTCTTCTTCTTCTTCTTCACCTTCTTCCTCCTATTCTTCTACTTTCTATTCTTCTACTTCCTATTCTTCTTCTTCTTCTTCTTCATCTGCTTCCTCTTCTTCTTTACATTTTCTTCTTCTATTAATTCTACTTCTTCTTTGTCTTCTTCTTCTTCTTCTTCCTCTTCTACTTCTACTTCTTCTTATTCATCTTCTTCTAGTTATTCTTCTTGTTCTTCTTATTCTTCTTCATCTTCTTCTTTTTCTTTTCCTTTTTCTTGTTCTTCTTCTTCTTGTCTCGTCGTTTTTCTTGTTCTTCTTTTTTATCTTCTTCTTCTTCTTCTTCATTTTCTTCTTGTTCTTCTTTTTTATCTTCTCCCACTTTTCTTCTTCTCCTTCTCCTTGTTCTTCTTCTTCTTATTCCTATTTTCTTCTTCTTCTTCTTATTCTTCTTCTTCTTCTTCTTATTCTTCTTCTTATTCTACTACCTCTTCTTCCCCTTCTTCTTCTTCTTCTTCTTCTTCTTCTTCTTCTTCTTCTCCTTTCTCTTCTAATTTTACTTCTTCTTCACCTTCTTCTTGTTTTTGTTCTTCTACTACTACTACTACTTCTTCTTCTTCTACTTCTTTCCTTTCTGCATCCTCTTCAACTTCTTTTTCTTTTTCTTCTTCATCTACTTCTACTTCCTTTTCTTCTTCTTCTTCTTCTTCTTCTTCTTTTCGTCTTCTTGTTCTTCTTCTTCTTCATTTTGTTCTTCTACATCTTCATCTTCTCCTCCTTGTTCTTCTTCTTCTTGTCCTTCTTTTTGCTCTTCTTCTTCTTCTTCTCCATTTTCTTCTTTTTCTACTTCTTCATCTTATTTTACTCTTCTTCTTGTACTTCTTCTTCTCCAACTTCTTCTTTTAACTTGTTTTTTTTACTTCTTCATATTCTTCTTCTTCTTTCCTATCTTCTTTTTCTTCTTCTTCTCCTCTTCTTTCTTCTTTTTATTTTTCTTCTTGTTCTTCTTATTCTTCTACCACTTCTAGTGTCACTTCTTTTTCTTCTTCTTCTACTTCTTCTTCTTCTTCGTCTTCTTCTTATACTTCTCCTTTTTCTTCTTTTTCTTCTTCTTCTTCTCCTTCTCCATCTTCTTCTTCTTCTTCTTCTTCTTCTTAGTCTTCTTCTTCTTTTTCTTCTTCTACTTCTACTTCTTCTTATTCTTCTTCTTATTTTCCTTTTTCATCTTCTTCCTCTTTTTCTTCTTCTTCTTCTCCATCTTCTTCTTCTTCTCCTTCCCCTTCTTCTTCTTCTTCTCATTCTTCTTCTTCCTCTTGTTCTTCCTTTTCTTCTTCTTCTTCTTTTTATCCTTTTATTTCTTCTTCTTCTTCATCTCCTTTTTCTTCTTGTTTTTTTTCCTTTTTCTTGTTCTTATTCTTCTTGTCTCCTCCTTTTTCTTGTTTTTCTTCTTTATCTTCTTCTTCTTCTTCTTCATCAGCTTCTTCTTGTTCTTCTTTTCCATCTTCTCCCACTTCTTCTTCTTCTCCTTCTTGTCCTTCTACTTCTTATTCCTCTTTTCTTCTTCTTCTTCTTCTTCTAAATCTTCTTCTTCTTGTTCTTTTTCTTCTTCTTCTTCTTAGTCTTCTTTTTCTTCTTCTTCTTATTTTACTACCTCTTCTTCCCCTTTTTCTTCTTTTCTTCTTTCTCATGATCATCATCATCATCATCTTCTTCTTCTTCTTCTTCCTCTTCTTCTTCTCCTTCTCCTTCTCCTCGACCTTATTCTTCTTCTTCTTTTTCTTCCTCATCTACTTTCTCTTTGACTTCTTTTTCTTCTTCTTCTTCTTCTTATTCTTCTGCTTCTTCTTCTTCTACTTCTTCTTCTTCTTCTCCTTCTACTTCTTCTTCTTCTCCATGTCCTTTTTCTTCAATTTCTTCTTCTTCTTCTTCTTCTTCTTTTTCTTCTTCTTCTTCCTCTACTTCCTCTTCCTCTTCCTCTTCTTCTTCTTCCCTCTTTTTCTTCTTCTTCTTTATCTTCCCTTCTTCTTCTTCTTAGTGTTCTTCTTCTTCTTCTTCTAATTTTTCCTCTTCTTCTTGTTCTTCTTCTTCTCCAACTTCTTATTCTTTTTCTGCCCCTTTTACTTCTTCTTCTTCTCCTTCTTTTTCTTCTTTCTCTTCTTCTCTTCCTTCTGGTTATTCTTTTCCTACTTGTTCTTATACTTCTTCTTCTACTTCAAGTGCCACTTCTACTTCTTCTTCTACTTCTACTTCTACTTCTTCTTCTTCTTCTTCTTCCTATACTCCTTCTTCTTCTTCTTCTTCTTATTGTTCTTCTTCCTCTTTCCTATCTTCGTTTCATCTTCTTCTTCTACTTCCTCTTCATCCTTTTCTTATTTTTCTTCTACCTCTTCTTCTTTGCTTTTTTCTTCTTCCTCTCCTTCTTCTATATTATCTTCTTCTCCTCTTTATTCTCCTCCTCCTCCTTCTTCTTCCTATTCTCCATCTTCTTTGTCTTCTTTTTCTTTTTCTTCTTCTTATTCTTCGTCTTCTCCTCCTTTTTTTTCTTCTCCTTCTTCTTCTTCTTCTTCTTTGGCTTTTATTTCTTCTTCTTCGTCTTCTTCTCTCCTCGTACTTCTTCTTTTTTGTCTCCTTCTTCTTCCTCTTCATCTTCTTCCTCTCCTCCTTCTTTCTCACACTCAACTTCTTCTTCCTCTTCTTCTTCTTCTTATGCTACTATTTCTTCTTCTTCTTCTTCTCCTAATTTTTCTACTTCTTCTTCTTCCACTTCTTCTTTTTCTTTTTCTACTGCATTTTTTTCTTCTCTTGATTCCTCTTCTTCTTCTTCTTCTCTTTCTTCTTCTTCTTCTTCTTCTTCTTCTTCTACTTCTACTTCCTGTCTACTTGTTCGACTTCTTCTCCAACTTCTTCCTCTTCTTCTTCTTCTTCCTCTTCTTCTCTTTCTTATTATTATTATACTTTTTCTTTTTCTTCGTTTTCTTTTTCTTCTTCTTCTTCTTCTCCTTCTTCTTCTTCTTCTACTTCTTCTTTTCCATCTTCTCCTTCTCCTTCATCTTCTACTACTACAACAATTTCATCTTCTTCTTTTTTTTCTTCTTCTTCCTCTTCTTCTTCTTGTTCTTCTCCTTCTTCTTCTGATTCTTCTGCTTCATCTTCTTCTTCTTTTTCTTCTTTTTTCCTTCTTCTTCTTCATCTTCTTCTTCTTATACTTCAACTTCTATTTCGCTTTCATCTTTTTCTTTTCCTTGTTCTTCTTCTTCTTCCACTTCTTCTTCTTCCTCCTCGACCTATTTTTCTTCATCTACTTCTTCTTCTTCTTCTTCTTCTCCCTCTTCCTCTTCTTCATCTTCTTCTTCTTCTTCTTCTTCTCCTTCTCCGTCTCTTCCTCTTCTCCTTCTTCTTCTTTCTCTCCTTCTTCCAATTCTTCATCTTGTTCTTGTTGTTCAATTTATTCTTCTTCTTCACCTCCTTCTCCTCCATCTTCTTCATCTTCTTCTTCATCTTCTTCATCTTCTTCCTCTTCTTCTTCTTCTCATTCTCCTTCGTCTTCTTCTAATTCTTCTTCTTCTTCTTCTTCTTTTCTTCCTCTTATTGTTTCCCTTCTTCTACTTCTTCTTTCCCTTTTTCTTCTTCTATTCTTCTTCTTCTTCTTTTTCTTCGCCTTCTTGAACTTCTTCTTCTTCTTCTTCTTCTTCTTCTTCCTCTTCTTCTGCTTCTTCTTCCTCTTCTACTTCTTCTTTTCCTTTTTCTCCTCCTTCTTCTTCTCATGCTTCTCCTTCTTCTTCTTCTTCTTCTTCTTCTTCTTCTTCTTCTCCTTCATCATCATCATCTTCTTCTTCTTCTTCTTGATCTTATTCTTCTACTACTTGTTTCTTTTCTTCTTCATCTTTTTCTTTTACCTCTTCTTCCCCTTCTTCTTCTTTTTCTTCTTCTTCTTCTTCTTCGTCTCCTTCTTCTTCTTCCTCTTCTTCTTCTTCCTCTTCTTCTTCTCCTTTGTCTTTTTCTTTTACTTCTTCATCTTCTCCTTCTTCATCTCCTTCTTCTTCTTCCCCTTCTTCTTCTTCTTCTTCCTCCTCCTCCTCTACTTCTTCGTACTCTTCATCTTCTTCTTCTTCCTTTCTATTTTTTTCTTCTTCCTCTTCTTTTTTCCGTTCTTCTTCTTCTAATTCTTGTTCTCTTCTTCTTCTTCTTCTTCTTCACCTTCTTCCTCTTATTCTTCTTCTTGCTATTTTTCTTCTTCTTCTTCTTCACATTTTGTTCTTCTATTAATTCTTCTTCTTCTTTTCCTTCTTCATCTCCCTCTTCTTCTTCTTCTTCTTCTACTTCTTCTTCCTGTTCTACTTCCTCTTCTACTTCTTTTTCTTCTTTTTCTTCATATTCTTCATCTTCTAGTTCTTCCACTTCTTCTTCTTCTTATTCTTCTTCTTTTGCTTCTTCTTCTCTCCTTCTTCTACTTCTTCTCCGTCTGCTTCTTCTTCTTCTTCTCGTCCTCCTTCTCCATCTTCATCTTCTTCTTCCTCTTTTGCTTCTTCTTCTTCTTCTCTCTTCTTCGTTCTCTTCATCTTCTCATCTCCTTCTTCATCTTCTTCTTCTGCTTCTACTACTACTACTTCTTCTGCTTCTTTTTCTTTTTCTTCCCCTACTTCTCCTTCTTCTTTTTCTTCTTCTTATAGTTCTTTTTTTCTCTACTTGTAGTTATACTTCTTCTCCTTCATATTCTACCTCTTCTACTTCCTCTTTTACATCTTTTTCTTCTTCTTTTTCTTCTTTTCCTTCTTCTTCTTCATCTCCTATTCT